>QXTE01000086.1:600944-651031 GCA_003942145.1 Platysternon megacephalum | reverse complement strand
GGGGGAGGGATCGCTCAGTGGTTTGAGCATTGGCCTGCTAAACCCAGGGTTGTGAGTTCAATCCTTGAGGGGGCCACTTAGGGATCTGGGGCAAAATTGGTCCTGCTAGTGAAGGCAGGGGGCTGGACTCGATGACCCTTCAGGGTCCCTTCCAGCTCTATGAGATAGGTATATCTCCATATATTACATACACATTAGTGAATGTCCATAGCAGGATTTTTAGAAATATACTTTTAAATGTTTGTACTTATGCCTTTGCAAAGGCCTATAAAAGAAATGACATTAAAATACTTACTTCTTCCTCTTATTTCTAATGGCATCGTGTATAGTCTTTACTTGCACTGCCACCACTGATAGGACTTCTACTGAAATTCGATTAAACTCATCAAAGCATCCCCAAGCACCTGTCTGGACCAAACCTTTGTAGATGTTTCCTATGGACTAAAAGATAGAATCGACCATTTAGTATTTATTTTCAGAAAGATTAAAGTTTTTTAATGCATTGTATGTTAAAAAAATAAAATTGTACTGACACCACTGTTTGATAAAATACCGTACCTTATAGTCCATCTGTTCAGAACAGTTGAAGACATAGACCATCATACCAAGGGCATGGCCCAGGTCTTTGGTGGTCTCTGTTTTGCCTGTGCCAGCTGGCCCTGCAGGAGCCCCGCTCATTGTCAGGTGTAGAGACTGTGTTAGAGTAATGTAACACCTTTAAGCAATGAGAGACAATTATTATTGCATGCAAAGAATGTTACTAACATGGTGGAGATTTTAAAACCACAAAAGCTGGGAAATTTAGGATATCACTAAAACCTTAATTGTATATGTTGTGCATATATGTTATAATAGGATCTTGCATGAGATGGACCGTGTAAAAAGTAAAGTGCAACATTTTAATTTGAAATATTTATTTTACATATATAAGCCAATTGTGTAGAATGGTACGTACACTAATTTCAATACTTGTCAGATTACACTGAGAACCTATAGCACATCAACTAGAGAATATATTTAATTTTAACTATTTTACAAACATGAAGATCATACCATTTGTTTTATTTATTCACATGCACATAAAGGTATTGCATTTGTAATATTAAGAAGGACCTTAAACATATTTATGAAAGAACACAGAGGTTTGCTATGGAAAGTTTAACTTTGTATTCTATTAAATGGATCAAGCAGAGATAGTTCATTATTAACAACAGTCAGTACCTGTCAGTCAGAGGTGTAATAACTAGCCGAGAGGTATTTCCCAAATACTCATAAAAGTACTGGAACTGAGCATCGCAAATGTTGGCTAGGCAGTGTTTCTGGGCCTCATCCCATCTATGGCGTAGTTGTGACAGCCAAGCAAAAGCTTGGGAACTAGTGACCTAAAACCATTGCACAAACATTATGTCATGTGGAAGCTGTGGAGATGAAAGAAACCAGCCACTCCCAAAAGCTTTAACTGTCATCAGTAGGTTTCACACCTAGTCTTTTACAAGTAATAACTACTACAAGCAATTATAAGGGATTATACTTACTTCCAGGCATGCTGAGAGCCATTGAACCAAATTGTAAACCCTGTATATAATGGCAATCACTTCAAGCCAGGGGGTGCAACAGCACCCCCAGCATCCCTGGTTCCAGCACCTATGATTACCTCCCAAGCCCTCTTCACTCTCCATCCATATAAGGTAATATGCATTCAGACCACTGACATGTACCTGTAACTTCAGTTTCACCAGAACAAAGTTTTGTGTGTAGGAATATATTTATCCTGCAACCACCATGTGAGACAGACAGGCCTCCAGTTCTGGAGGGCTAAACAGAGATCAGAACAAAACAACTAATGGCTAAATAATCGAAGATGGAGAAGCTACACAGAAAAACAGACTAGTTCCAGACATGCCTTCATAGAACCCATCATCTGAAGAACAGACTTGGCTTACCCAAGGATAACTTGTGCTCATAGATTTATGACCTAAGGTTCTGAAAGGAACCCTTTGATGATCAAAGTTTGAACCTGGTTTGAACCATCCTACAAATGGGTAAAAAAAAAGTGTTCTGGGTTTGATTCATCACCCAAGTACGAGACTCCAGAAGGCAATGTACCACAGAGAGATGTATGGCCAGTGGTTCGGTACATGGCTGGGAAGCAGGTAGTCCTTGTGCCCACAACCATATCATCTGCCCCTTCCTTATGCACTCATGCAAGTCTGGACACATGCTTGGCTTAAAGTCCTTTCCTTTTTTCCTTTTAAACCCTAAAACATCGTATGAAAAAAGTTACACCCTACAATTTACCTTTTGAGCAACAAGTTTTGCCACCACATCTCGAGCATGAACATCTATAGTGCAAATGGTCATGATCTTCTGTCTGTCACCTGAGGCAAGTTCTCCCAGCAACAAAGCAATGAGAGCATTTAGCTGAGCGATCTAAAAAGATGACAATAATTTTGTTGCAACATTTCATTCCACTGCCCCGGTCACCACCACCATGGGAGATAAATTCTGCCTATATAATGAATTCAATTACCACATAAGCTATCTTGCACGTGCATGGTTATAAGTTACCAAGTATGTTTGGAACACTAGATCAATTCTGGGCATATCAATTCTGGACACTGGAATAAAGTTAAACAGGAACTATTATAGTCAAAATCAGGAAAACCTTCTGAATGGTGAGAGCTATTCCCCTTTCAAGAAAAAGGGGAAATGGTTCTTTGCTTCAGCCATTTTTAAAGCACTTTTTTTAAAGACATTTAAAGCACAAAGCACTTGAAAATATAGTGTATGAAAGTACAAAGGCTTGAGGTTTAAAGAAGTACAACACAATGAATGGAGGAATTATTCAATGTGATATTAATGAAGTTACCTATAGCTGCACTGTTAAAATATCCTTAATGAATGTGTTTTCTTCACAACACTTCACATTAACAGTAAAGAAGATGATAGCCCGTGGCTGTGCACATGTTTAATTAGGCAAACATAACATTAATAGAGTGCATATAATGTATTGTGTAAGTGATGTACGATACAGCTGTGCTTGTCCGTGTTCAGACCCTGCTACAAAAAAGGATTCAAGAATGAGTGAGACCTCAAAAGCTATGCTTTTTCATTATTGGCATAATGCAATTTTGACATCAGCTTTCTTGTAGTCCCCAGATAAAATTAAAAAAAAAAAAAAAAAAAAAAGATTTAAGGGTCTGGTAGTTATCTAAGAGACAATGACTTCTTTCAGAATTACAACTGTAATTCCTAATTTCCTTACTTTATAGCGAGATTTTTTTTTTTAATGGTCATTTATCTTGGGTTTAGGCTACCACACCATAACTTTATGGGATACACTAATCTGATTACAAAGGACATTTGAATGGCAAAATTGCACCCTGATAAGTCTCAGACACTTCCCCCCCACAAAAAATGTTATTGATTTATAAAATCTTAGAAAGTTGCCTAATGTATATAAGGTTCTCGGGTCCACTCCATACTCTTAGGAGTGCAAAGAAAGCAAATTCCTCCCACAAGGTAGGGTGTCCCAGAGGGGGAATAGCTGGAACACAAAGTGGTGGTGTATGGTGCCTAAGGAGGAATCCCTGCTAGCTGGCACAGTTTAGACCAGCCTGCTTCAGGGTCGAGAACCAAGGAATGGGCTCCTTGACAGCACCCCTGTCATGTTCCACCCAGCAAAAGGACAAGAGGCACAGTATGTATCTGTTAGATGAAGAAAAACCACAAAACAATAGCAAGTCATCAATTTTTAAGTAGACCTCTCTACCTCTTTCAACAGGAGGCGGGGGGATTCCACTTAAAAATTGATGGCACAATATCAGGCATTGGTAAGACTTACATAATTTGATGGGTTAATTTTTTTTCATTCTCAGCTTGCAGATATGAGGAAAAAAGTATTTAGTTCTGGCAGATCATCCATTATAATCAAATCAGATCTAGTTTTTAAAAATTAAGCTATTTAATTTGAAAGTTTGAAAGAAAAAAAGAATGCTAACATTAGAACACTATTTTAAAATCAGAATTATGGGGTAACAGTGTAGCTGCTATTAAAACAGCAGGAAATACCCATTTGGGGACTGGAACTAAAACTAACCAAAGTTTCAAACTGAACTCTGATGGTTTTATTGTCAAATCAAACAAAGCACGGTCCTAACAGACCCACAAGTTTTGGCTTCCTTACATATGCATTATTACCTACCCACTCTTCAGGCACATGTATGGGTGTGTGCACCCTAAAATTTCCATAATATCATGGTGGTCCAATCAAGTTTTTGTTGTCTACCAGTATTCAGTACACCCTACATTTTCAAAATTACTAGTGATCTTTGGGTGTCCCAATTTTTGGGTGATCAATTTGAGATGTCTTACAATAGGAATAGCAGCAATTCTGGAATGCTGAACGACCATAGATCCTTCCTGTACTCCCACAACAAATGTATTCCTAGTTTTCAGAGAGGGGTGGTCAGCACTTTCTGAAAACCAAGCCCCTGAAAGAGGATTCAAGGTGCAGATCATAAAATCAAGGCACCCAAAATCACTAATAGCTTTTGAAAATAAAGGCCCATATCATATTTTCTGAATAAATGCCCCCTCATCTGTCTTTAACTATCAAAAATACCTACCTCAAAGAGCTGGATTTGGTATTATCTACATTTCCAGATTTGGACAGTTTTAGGTCACAAACTATCCCTGTTTGAGAAATGCTAATAATTATGGAAAAAATCCTTTATTTTGTAGCACCTTGGCTTTTACCCTTCCTCTTCTTGCTCCAAAATGAACCCACAGGAAGCTATAAGGGCAATTTTCATTGTTGGAGAGAGAAACAGAAATGGGATCATCTATAGAGGGAGAGAGAATCAGAAGCAAGAGGCATATTTCCTTTTCTTCAGAGGATGGCAATAGCAGATAGCCAATAAATACAGTCTGACTAAAAAAACATTTAACATGCCAGCCAAGCATTTCTGGGTGATCGGTACAGTATGAAAATGGAACCTTGTTTTCATACAATATAAGCAAGATATCAATACCTGTTTTTTATTGTAATCCTTCAGGGCCGTTTCAAATCCCTCCTCCAGCCTGTTGAATGCTATTCCTACATCTGTTGTCCACCAGATTTGTGAGCTGGTAAGTGCAACTTGAGCTGGGTAGTCAAAAATCCATTGCTCTCTGGGCTTTTCTTCATAGGCAGCTATAGCCTCCATTATATAACGATGCACTGTTTTACACATGGTTTCTTCAAGTTGTTGTAACCAGGTCTCCACCTTTTGAAAAAGATACATGCTGCATCAGTGTTCAGAATAGTTTAATGAGGGAGTAGCTTCCTATTTTATTGGTATCATGAATAGTATTTAAACAGATATTTGTCAAGGTATTTCTTTGTACTCATTAATAAAATAAAACACACACACACACAAACCTTTTTCTCGACTTCCAGTTAGAACCAGTTTTCTTTCCATGTTTCGCCCTGTTTTCATCATGGTTGTTTGGTACTGCAAGGCCATTTATGAGTGTAGAGATACTAGCATCGTTTTATTTTATTCACTTAGTTGTTTGTGTGTGTGTGTTTGCCTTTAAAGCTCATCAAATGTGTTTGCCTGACAGCCGTGGAGAGAAAAGTTCTTTATTATCTAAAGAACTGGTACAGAGTGGGCATTGGCAATGCAGTCTTCCTGATGTCACTCTTTCAACATGCAAAAACCTTGTTTTGGAGGAACCACCTTTAAGAGGCAAGTTGAGTCACCTTGCATGTTCAGTCTCTGGCTTCCCTACTCAGACAATCAACAAGGTTGCCAATTAGTGCCCGTTGTGAGAGCAGTTTTCTAATGTGAACTCTTGTCTAACATGGGGAGTGGATCAAGCCCAACAAATTCTTGTCATTCAACAGTCACAAGATGGTAACTACTTTCAGATGCTACCCAACTAGGCTCTGTATGTATCCCATCACTAATCCTGTTCCATTTTTTTTTTTAAATAAAGAGTATGGAAACAATTATTGTGCAATGAAGAACAAAGAACTATATGGGCTTAGAAAACCAATCAAAATATTAGGCCCAAAAATTAGTGCTGTGGATCTTGGCGGCCTCTTGTAGAAAACGAACATAACCATAAGAACACCAGATATAGGTGAAACATTCTAGTCACATACATTTCCCCCTAAAATTAAACACATTAACAAGAATTATGGTGCATATTTAACAAGAACTATGTATTTTTTCTTCAGTTGGAAAACGTAACTTTCTTTAAATTAGTGCTTGTAGTTTTAGCTAGTAGTTATTTGTCTCCTTGGTTTTCATTTCTCAGTTTCAGGAGCATTAAGGAATTTAACCTGATTGCCTGAAATTTAACCGTATTGAAAGAAAATTTTTTTGGCTGTGAGAAAAGGCTTAAAATTAAGTTTGATCTCAGACCAATATCTGCTTACATGTTCGGTTTGTATTTACAGATTATGCAGTGTCAAGTCTCATTTCAACTTTCCTTGCTGAGTATATATGACCACTAGTTGAAGACATAAAATATTGTTTAAAGGTTTCAGGGCGTGCAACAGTATTTTCCACTCTGACTGGTGCCTGTCTAAGTAGGGTGTGGGGAGAGGTAGAAAAAAATAGCACAAACTTACCTCAGAAACCTGCATGACCTTAGATCCATCCTGTCCCCATCCCCATCCCTTCCCAACCACTGCTTTTTGAAAACCACCTACTTTCCCTATATTTGTTTCATGGAAGCTCCCATAATGTGTTTGGCAGCAAGAACAGCTCACGGAAACCACTTCTCTGAGCAGCATGTAAGTTTCTGTGAGTAGAGAACAAGGAGGGAAAACTGCCCTGGAAGGAAAATGGGGGAGGATATCACCAGGGAAGAGAGGGAGGATAAAAATATCACAACACTCAACCAAAACAAAAAGAGAACAGAGGCAGAAAGGGATAAGAAGTGAGAAAATGGAGAGATGACGGAAACTGGGCCAGGACATGAACAAGGATCCCTGGTTACGGCAACACCATCTGCCAGTCCACACCACAAAAGGCAGGGGAGAGCCTCTAACAATAAACTAAAAAGAAAATGACTGACATACAGATTGAGATAGAATCAACTAACTACTTCTCTCGTCTTCCAGGCAGCACACTGATGAGAAAAGAGACAAGGCATTTTGATCAATAAGTGGCTTATACGGTGACATTCTCCAATTATTGCAAAAATTAAAAGATCAAGACAGATATTTTGATTAAAGTGTGCTTGTTTCCCTGTCAGCAGATTAGGGTTACACACACGCAAATCTAACAAGGGACAATGAGAGAGAAAAGGATCTGTCCTAAATAAATAAGGAACAAGGGTATTTGAAATCCAAAACAAAAACAAAGTAGAAAACCTTGAGATATGTGGATTTCCAAGTTGAAACTGTCCCAAACAGTTACATGGCTGGAAACCCAGACAGATATGGACCTCGATAGCATTGCAGAATTACACGAAGATTAATTTCTCTAAAGTAATTGACATAAGCAGGCTTTCCATCTTTTTGTAACTCTTTCCTTTTCATACTAACCACATAACCAAAGGTAGTTTTTGTGCACAATCAACACAAGTAGCTTCTACTTTGCATTTGTCCCTTTTGTTTTTGGGCTCTCTTGCCTTGCCTCATTTTTTATTTGTTGCCCATACTTGCCTTACTCAGAGCCACTGGGCTCAAAATTTATGGTGCATATTTTTTTGACAGCTCATGTGGTGTTATTAGGTTTCCCAGACATCTAATGTAACATAACCTGTCTTTTCCATAGCCCCAAGTGTCTAAACACAGCAGGTCTTCCTACTTTCTACTATTAAATATATGTTGGAACATAAATGTCAATAAGTATGCTCAAGAAGAGGAGATTACTTACTGTAACTGAAGATTCTTCAAGATGTGTGGTCCCTATTTGGATTCCAGACGTGGGTGTGCATGCGCACCATGTGCCGGAGCTAGAACTGTTTGTAGAAATGCCCGTTGACGCATGTGTGTGTTGTGCATTGGCCACACGGCACATCCAAGGTTTTAAGAGGCTGTGCGGGTTGATGACGCTCCAGGTCCCTCTTACCCGCAAGCAATGGAGTCAGCAGCAGAGGGGATGGAGGACAGGTATTGGAATTCAAATAGGGACCACACATCTTGAAGAACGTCCAGTTACAGTAAGTAACCTCCTCTTCTTCTTCACGTGATGGTCCTTATATGGATTCCAAATGTGGGAGAGTAGCAAGCAGTGCTTAGCCTCGAGGCGGGTGCACAGACTTGCAAGCAGTCACAGTCTGTAGGATGGCACGGCCAACTGCTGTATCCGCCATAGGGGTGTCCTGCCACGGTACACCCGTGAGAAAGGCCAACATGGCCGCAAGCACCCGCGTGGAGTGGGCTATGACTCCAGGGGCGGGGGAAAGGAATGTGAGAGAGAGCGTAGCATTCCTCAGTACAATGGGAGAGCCATTTAGAGAGGTGTTGTGAGGAGAGGGTATGGCTCTGGCAGTGCTCTACGATGGTGAGGAAGAGCCAGGGTGAGGCATGGAAGGTACGGGTGCGTTGGAGATAAAAGGCCAGTGCCCGGCAGACATCGAGAGAATGCAATGTTTGTGCCCTGGGGGAGATGTGCAGATTAGGGTAGAAGATTGGGATGTGTATGCACTGGTTTAGGTGGAACGGGGAGGCCACCTTGGGGAGACATTTAGGGTGCAGGTGTAAGGAAACTGTCTTTGTGGAAGAAAGTAAAGGGCAGGTTGGCCATCATGGCCGCCAGCTCGCTAACCCATCGTGCTGAGCTGATGGCCACCAAAAAGATCACTTTCATGGCGAGATGGGTGAGAGAGCAGATTGCGAGGGGTGAGAAGGATGGCTTAGTGAGGGAAGGGAGGATGAGATTCCGGTCCCAAGAGGGGGTAGGCTTCCACATGGATGTGAAGGCATTTAGAAGGCCGTGAAAGAAGCGGGCAGTGCTTGGGTGAGTGAAGATGGAAAACCCATCCACAGCAGGGAGAAACGCACTGCATGCCGCCAGGTGGACATGGATGGAGGAATGTGTGAGGCCCATCTGTCAAAGGTGCAGAAGATAGTCCAGGAGGATGGTAATGGAGATGGAGTCCAGAGGATAGCGGTGGTGGTGTACCCAGTTGGTGAAGTGTCACCATTTAGCTTGGTAGCGGGATCGAATAGCCGTCTGCTGTGAGTGAAGATGTCGTGCACAGGGGCCCCATCCAAATACCAGGCCAAGAGGTGGAGGGGGCCCGGGTTGGGGTGCCTCAGGAGGCTGTATGCCTGTGAGAGGAGATTCAGGAGGGTGTGAAGGCAGATTCGGGGGGCAAGCTGAGAGGTGGAGGAGATTGCGAACCAATACTGGCAAGGCCAGGAGGAGGCTATGAGAATGACGGTAGCATGATCCCGCTGCACCTTGTGCGGGACTTGCAGGAGCAGGGAAATGGAAAGGAAGGCATAGCAGAGTTCGGTGGTCCAGGGAAGGAGAAGGCGTCACCCTGTGATCCCGGTCCAAGGGCTCCTCTGGAGCAGAAGAGGGGATATTTGTGGTTTGTGGCTGTCGCCTGGTATGCCCCACTGGCAAAAGACCGAGTGAAGCATGGGTTCATGGAGCTTCCACTCGTGATTTGCATAAAAGGACCTGCTGAGCATGTCTGCCAGAGAGTTGCTGGTGCCTGGGAGGTGCATGGCATGGAGGGTGACCCTGTGCCTGAGGCACCAGTTCAAGAGGAGGATGGCCTCCGTGCAGAGGGAGTGGGATTGGGCACTGCCCTGCTTGTTGATATATACAATCACCATTTTGTTGGACAGCAGTTGAATGTGGCAGGATTCGATAAGGGGCAGGAACACCTGACAGACCAGGTGGTCAGCCCGCAATTCCAATATATTGATGTGCATCCATGCCTCTCGCAGTGTCCAGATGCCTTGGGCCATACAGCCCTCCAGATGAGCGCCCCACCCAACAAGGGAGGTGTCCGTGGTGAGAGTGGTGTGGGGAGAGTGAACAGGATGCCGTCTAGGACGTTGGATGGGTTGGTCCACCACGTCAGGGAAGCTAGAACAGAAGGGGGAAGCAGAATCTGCTTGCCCAAGTGGTCCATCTGAGGCTTGTAAATTGACTGGAGCCACAGTTGGAGGCAGTGTATATGCAGGCAGGCATGAGGAGTAATGGAGGTGCAGGCTGCCATGCGGCCAAGGAGGGAAAGGCACTGGCGGAGTCGAATATGAGAGTAGCGGCAGAGCTGTGCGATGAGTGAAGTGATGGCAGCAAAATGTCCATTGGGAGAAAAGCACAGCCTGCAAGAGAGTCCAGATGCACCCTGATGAACCTGAGCATACGGGTAGGGAGGACGACAGACCAGTCCGCATTGATGCAGATACCCAGACCAGCAAGAAGGGCGCAAAGAGTCTAGATAGCGGAAAGGACACGGGTACACGACCGTGCAATGAGGAGCCAGTTGTCCAGGTAGGGAAACATGGAGTGGCCAAGATGACACATGTGACCTGTGACGATGGCAAAAGCCTTCATGAACACACGTGGAGCAGTGGCAAAACCAAAGAGTAGTACCTGGAACTTATAATGAGAGTGCCCCACTGTGAAACAGAGAAATTTCCGATGAGACAGGTGGATGTCGACGTGGAAGTAGGCATCCTTCATATCGAGCGCAGCGAACCAGGCCCCACAGGGGAGGGATGGGAGAAGAGAGGGAGCATGACCATGTGGAAACAGAATTTGCATATAAATTTGTTCAGCACCCAGAAGTCCAGAATGGAACAGCAGCCACCCCCATTTTGCGGCACAAAGTAATAAGGAGAATAGAATCCATGGCCACGGTAACGGTGGCGGATGCATTCAATGGAGCCCTTCTGGAGGAGAGTCTGCGCCTCTTCTCAGAAGAGATCGTGATGAGAAGGATCCCCACAACAGGTGGGTGACAGGGGGGGGAGATGACGAGTGGAACTCTACCTAGGATCCGACAGATGACGTCCAGTACCCATTCATCAGTGGTGATCTTGCCCCAATTGTGGGTGAACAGGGCAAGACAGCCCCCGAAGATGATCTGGGATGCTGCAGGAAGGGCGGGAGGTGGTTCGTGGGTCTTGAGGAGGGAATCAAAAGGGCTGCTTGAATGACAGTTAAGGGGGGCCAAGGTGGAAGTGGCAGAATAATGGAGTCATTGGGTGTGTTGGCAACTGCAAGAGGGCTTCGTGGGTATTGGAAATAGGGCTGGTAGGCGGATCAGAGACGGGGGTGGAAAGATGGTCTCTGCTGTCAGTGGGTCGGAGTTGGGGTGTAAATGCCAAGTGAACGTAGAGTAGCATGGGAATTCTTTAAGAGAGTGTAAGGATTCTTCCATCTTGTGGCTGAAAAGTTTGTGGTTGTCAAAGGAGAGGTCCTCAAGGGTGGTCTCCACCTCCTTAGGGAAGCTGGAGGACTGGAGTCAAGAATCTTGGCGGAGCACGACACCAGTTGCCAGAGCGTGGGATGCAGTGTCGGCAGCACTGACCACAGCCTGAAGGGCCACCTTGGCGATGAGCTTACCCTCATCGAGTAACGCCTGGAAGTCCTGCTGTTTGTCCACCAGAAGGAAGGGCTGGAACTCTGCTAGCTTAGAATAGGATAGGAAATCATATTTTGCCAAGATGGCTGGTAATTGGCGATATGAAACTGGAGGCCCTCGGGGAAGTAAATCTTGCACCCCAAAAGGTCCAACTTCTTTGACACCCAGTCTGGAAGAGTGGCCTTGAGGTGTTGCTGTCGGGCATGCTCAGTCGCCACGTGGACCACAAGCGAATTGGGACGGGGATGAGTGAACAGGAAATCCATACCCTTAGATAAAGGTGCTTCAGGGCGGGGGCACAGGAATCCGGGGTGTGCCATACCCCTTGGGCCGGGTAGAGGATGGCCTCACGTATCAGGAGAGCAGTCCGGGAGGGCCCTGACCATGGGCTTGCACGTGATTCCTCCATTAGGGGAGGCTGGGTGTGCCCGGACCATGGCCCCAGACCATGGCCCTGCACCGAGGCCCACCCCTGCTTGGCCCCCTCCTTCTGAAGCCAGACCCATGCTCCACCACCAGCCCTACTTGGCCCCTTTCCCCAAGGCCCCCTCCCGCTGACCTCTCACACCTCTCCCTCCCTCCACCCCCCGATCTCCCCACCTGCTCAGCCAGCTGGCCACTCACCATTTGTGAGCGCCTCTTCACCCCTCCCCCAAAGCCCCCATGAGGGCAGAGAGGGGATGGGAAGATGCGGAGCAAGGGTGGGGCCTCAGGGAAAGAGGACAAGTGGAAGTGGGTCCTCAGGGTGGAGCACAGGCAGGGCCACGGCCCTTATGCCCATGGCTATGCTTCTTACGTGCATGGTGTTTCTGCGGTTGCAGCGATACCGTGGGCAGCGGCGCATGGGAGGGAGGCGGGGGGTGCCACTAGTGGTGACAGGCACGGCTCCAGCGGAGCTGCTGGTCCCAGTTCCAATTGTGCATGTGGGCACATAGCTTCCTCCATCAGATACTTGTGGAGGCGGAGTTCTCTGGCTTCCTGAGTGCAAGGCAGCAATGAGTGGCAGATAGAGCACTGGGCGACGATGTGGACATTGCCAAAGCAATAGAGGCAACAGTGATGCTTGTCACAGAGAAGGCGTGCAGGCATGAAGCACAGTTCTTGAAGCCGGACTGCCAGGACATAGTCCCCAGAAGGGCAGATGGTGTCTGCGGGGACACCTGATGAGGGTAAGAAATCCAATAGCAGAACAAAACATAACTAATGACTATATACAACTAGAAAAAAAACTACAAAACTATGCACAGAAGGCAAGAATGGACAGAGAGTTCTACTAGCAAGCTAAGAGCACTGAGGAACAGGGGTTCTGACTCTGCCCATGCGGCAGTAAGAGGGAACTGGAGTGGCGTCAACCCACACAGCCTCCTAAAGCCTCGGACACACCACGCAGCCGACACACAACATATGTACGGGTCAACGGACACTACTATGAACAAGTTCTGGTTCTGAACCATGGCACGCATGCACACCCACATCTGGAATCCATATAGGGACCGTCACCTGAAAAAGAACAAAGAGTTACAGAATATGCAGTGCTGTAGCTGTGTTGGTCGCAGGATATTTGCAAGATACGGTGGGAGAGGTAATATCTTTTATCAGACCAACTTCTGTTGGTGAGAGAGAAGCTTTCAAGCAACACAGAGCTCTTCTTCAGGTTACAGTATATGAAGAAGATATAAAGGATGTAAGAGACAGAGCTTTAAATGATACATTTCTTGCACAAATGATCTCATGGGTTGCTTGGCCCTTAGATTCCAGTGACGGTACCATTTTTTAGAAGAGATAAAACCATCCAAACACAATCTGAGTACCAACACTCAGAAACTGTCCATAAATATCAAATGTGTTTGTGGAGGCCCATGTCTCCAGCAGGAAAATCTGTACAGCACCCATCTTAAGCTTATGTTGGTGAAGAGGCTGTGCCATCAATAATTAAAGTTCTGTATAGACACCATCATTAGAAGTGTTTAAGAAGAAATTAGGAAAAAACCCTTGAAAAGCAACCATGTAGGGGAAAAATCTTGCTCCATGCTATCAGTTGGAGTAAAAAACCCAGGACATCTTTTCAGCCATCATCATTTATGAGTCCATGATCATCGCTGATGAGAGAGCTCAAAATGCTGCTACTGCTTCCTATCCATTGAATACATCTTTTAATCTTCAGGAAAAAAGTGACACAGGTTAATCTGTGAGAGACTGATCAAGTGATCGTCACTTCTGGATAGAATTTGAACACCTGCGAGGTGTGTTTTAATGTTAAGAAAACACCACAAGAACCCGTCCATCTAAGCAGTCTCAAACAAACGATAAAGAAGCTGATTTCTCCTCTGACCTCCTCCCATTGGCAGCCCTCTCCCTGGATCGCCTCTTGTAAATTGGGGGAAGTAATTAATTGCACACAGATGGGCCGGCCCTGCTACTCTGCAGGCAGGGAGCGGTGTTCCTTTTTCTACCTGGGGTTTACTATGTTTTATATGGTGCCCATCATCACCCAGTGTATTTTCCCCTAAATATCCAGTAAGTTTAGCAGAAGAGAATATTCACTTAGCCTCTCCTCCAACTCCAAAGAGAAAAAAAATGCCCTCCAAGGAAATGTAAATAACACAATGTACCTGACCAATGCATTCACATTCTGCATGGAATGGAACATATTCCTTTTCTTTGCTGTACATCCCCAGTGCAATATTTGTAGATTTCTCTTTATTATCTTGAAACTGAAGATCAGCAATGTTGTCAAAAAGTTTGGTAAGATGACGGGTCACCTGTTCCCAGACAATACAACAGGTTTAAGAAAATCAACCACCATACATTTGCTCAGATTTTCTATTTTTAATCCACATTTATCTTTATGTGGATTAAGATAATTAGGTAAATAAGCCTTCTCTCACTCTGGTTTTTTTTTCCAATTGCATACAAGCCTGATTCTACAGGCCTTCAACACACAGAACTTGCATTGATCTTAGCAGGAGCTAGACACTGGCAGCAGCACTGGACCAGCATTTTGGTCTTAGGTCTTAAAGATAATCAAGAAATAAAGGCCAAATTCTCCATAACATTGTGGAAGCCCTGAGGTTACACAGGGAGCTAACTTCGGTAGGACGCCACACAGGTGCAGAGCTCTGCCCACAAAGACCTGAATGCAAGATCAGGATCCTAGGGTATACGGCCTATATTTGAATGCTTTCCTTAAGAGACATCCCGTGCTCATGGGGGAAGTGCCAGCCTGACAGCCAGGGAGACTGAAGTTCACTGTCCACAGAATAAATGCGTGAGAAGTAGTAGTGCAAAAACTTCCTCATTGCCCTGCCTGTATGCCACAATCCTGACAAGAAGGGCCCACCTCTAGCATGAGGGGGCAATTCAGTGGTCTTCGTCTCTCTACTGGAGTGTGCAGTTTTAGGATGAAACAGGTCCCTAAGATTTAGGGTATGTCTATACTACCCGCCGGGTCGGCAGGCAGCGATTGATCCAGAGGGGGTTGATTTATCGCGTCTAGTCTAGACGCAATAAATCGATCCCCGAGCGCTCTCCCGTCGACTCCTGTACTCCTCTGCCGCGAGAGGTGTAGGAGGAGTCGATGGGGGAGCGGCAGCAGTCAACTCACTGCGGTGAAGACACCACGGTAAGTCGATCTAAGTACGTCGACTTCAGCTACGTTATTCACGTAGCTGAAGTTGCGTAACTTAGATTGATCCACCCCCAGTGTAGACCAGGTCTTAGTGATGTAAGGAAGCTATGAGAATTTAAAAAGATCATTATTTCAGTCTCATGAGTCCTTTATTCTTTGGTAAAGTATTATTCTTCACTTTAGGCATCACATCCCTTCTAAATACGCTCCACCTAAGGCACAGAAATAATTCTGATACCCTGAGAATTAATGGCTGCAGCAGGAGTGGTCACTACTGGGATGTCATCTGGCTTGAAGATAAGGTAATGTAAAGCTTCTGAATAATATTCAAGTGCAGATGCTTCAATATAAATGAGCCTTTAGCTGTCACACAACTTGGCAGATTATTGTTTGAGGGGAGCAAACAGAGTCATGGTTACAAAAACATTCCAAGTACAATAGTCAGAAGCTCAATCAGTGACAATATAACAAACACCATAGACCTTTCAGCACTACTTGTCATTGTTACAAGTGGCATGCCTGAGATTTGATCTCTAACAAATGCTGGGCCACAGGCAGGATGGACTTGATGATCTCATAGGTCTTTTCCATCTTTGACTTTCTACGAGATATTACAGATGGCATGTGCACAATATTTCCTGTAAGAGAAGGCACAGCACTTGCAACCCTTCCTCCCTTAAAGATTGTTTCATTTCTCCCTGGGTGATGCTGTCTAGCAGATTGCCAGCTCAGGCTAGAGCAATAGGGTGTATGTAAATATCAAAGAAATGCTAAAAGGTCATTATGTGTTCAAGCCAATTCATTTGCTAGAATAGATCAAAAGGAGATGTTGATTGTATTGTTTTTGCCTATCTGTATTCTGTTGTCTGCTATGACATTACATGTAGTTACGTTAAAGTATACCCTGTAATTAGGTAATCCTAGATCAAAGGTGCATTAGTATTAGGATGAGAATTTACTTAATGTGTAAAACTTCATGAAAACTAATGAAAGATTGTTTGGACTGCTGTAAATAAATACATTATGTATGTATCTGTAATTGGATTGCGCATCAAACAGAATTGGTGCCTTGGAACTGTAAATGAAGAGGCATGCTAATTTCAAAGCATGGGCCAATGTGTTCGACAATGGGAAATCCACAGACCCAGTCTGTGTTTAGTCAACAGAGGAAAAACCCATGCTGTGATGGAGACACTAGCCAGACTGCTTTCTGGGGAAGGCAGCTATATGAGTGATCCTGTATCTCTGGACTGATGGATTCTGACAGGGTGGAATACTGAGTGATTGGACAGAGATCCCTAGAGCTATTATATAGGTAACCCTGAGAGACTTATGAAAAACTAGCAGATTCCAATATAATAGCAGAGATTTAGTACTTACAAACTTTGACTCACTTGTTAATGTATTTTACCTGCTTTAACCTCTCAATAACTCATTTCTTTTTCCTAGCTAATAAACATAAAGTTAGTTTACTAGAGAAATTGGCTGTCAGCATTATCTTAGGTGTGAGATCGAGAGTATCCATTGACCTGGGGTAAGTGACCGACCCTTTGGGGTTGGGAGTAACTTAATATAAAGGTGATTTTTGGTTTTAATAACCCTTCATCACAAAGTCCAGTTTGTCTGGGTAGTAAAGGGAGGCTGCAGAGCCTAAGGGGACTGTCTGTGGCTCCACAGCGAGACTAATATAGTAATCCAGAGCACACATTTGTTACTGGCTTAGTGAAATCTAATGATAGAATATTCCACCAGTTTGGGGTGTCTCCCCTGTTTGCTGACAGTCTGATATAAGATTGGCACTCTCAGGTGTAAGCCATACCAGAAAATGTGACACCCTGTTTAAGCACTTACAATTTTTCCCCACAAAAAACAAAGAAACAAGCAGGGACTGTATTATTTACAAATATTTATGTTTTGTTTACAGTAAATCATACTTTAACGGAGCATGCAGCCATATATTATCACTTCACAATTAATACTGAGAATGTTTTTCTTTGGACATAATGAAATTGCAAAAACGTGCAGGCAATATTACCTGTCTTGGCTGTGTTCCTTTTGAGAGAATGTCAAGTAAATCAGCTGAAGAAACAAAATAGAAGCGAGGAAAAGCTAAGCGCTTGGTTTCTAAATACTCCGCAAGAGCTTTTTCACAAAGAGAAAGCCTGAAAATAAAAAGAAAATGTTACTTACATTTACATTTCAGAATTATATGACAAAGGGAAATTTCCTTTTAAGAAGTTGCAAAATAAGAATTAAGTTGTGGGTATTTAAAAGTGGATAGCTTAGGTGGTATAAACCAACAATGAGCCTGAAGAAGCCATTGTAGAAGCACTCCAAAGACTTCTCAGTGGGGAATGGGGTCGGAGAGAGGTCATTTGCAGAAAGGAAACTAGATGATACGTTTTCTATATTGGTTCAGGAGCAATTAGTAGAGAGACAGAGATAAGCTGGGAATAATACGATTTCCTCTTATTTTTTTAGGTTAAGTATGGTGAAACGGTTCAGGGAGCACCCTCCTAATGAAGGATACTTCGACCTAGGAATGAAAGCCAAATCTGAAGTGCTTTATAAAAGTGGCAATTGATGATCAGGTGGCAGCTTTACAGATTTCCCTCCATGGAAATTCTCAGACATTATGCTGCCTGACTGAACCAGGACATGCTCCTTTTTCAGGTGATCCTGGAAGTCCAGAAGAGCCAAGCTGCATGGAGGCAGGTACCAGCAAAGACCATGAGGGCACACGGTTTTGGGTAAGTGGATGTCTCTCTCCAGCTTACTCCCCTAAAGGGTCCGGGGACAGACACCCTACTGTTGACTGGAGAGGTGGAAATTTTGGGTGGAGGTGGTCCGATAACCTCAACCAGCAGCTAAATCCAGGGAAAAGGAAGTGGCTGCTACTCTGAAGATGTACTACAAAGTTCTCTTGTCTTATAATGTGAGGAGTGGCATATGTTGCCACTGACAGGGGCAGCGAGGCTCTGGACAGCTGTTCAAGTCTCAGGCTGCTTAGAAAAAAAAAAAAAATCTTGCTTAGGCCAGTGGTTCTCAAATCAGGAGTCTGTGGCCCACTAGGGGGCCATGAGCAGGTTTCAGGGGGGCTGCCAAGCATGGCAGGCATTAAATTCTCTAGGGCCCAGGGCAGAAAGGCAAAGCCCCACCACAAGGGACTGCAGCCCAGGACCCTGAGATCCACCACCCAAGGTGGAAGCTGAAGCCTGAGCAACTTAGCTTTGCGGTGTCCCCTGTGATGTGGGACCCGAGCAACTGCCCCGCTTCCTACCCCTTAATGTCGGCCCTGGCTTTTATATGCAGAAAATCAGTTGTGACTGACATGGAGTTTTTATTGCATGTTGGGGTTAGGGGGGCTCAGAAAGAAAAAGGTTGAGAACCCCTGGTTTAGGCTATGCAGAAAAAGCAGCCCACCTCTCCCACTGGCTTGTTATCAGTGCTAGCTGTAACAGTACCACCAGACCAGCAGCTAATCATTTTAGCTTCCCAAAATGCATCCCTATAATCAAAGCAAGCTGTCACTGCTCCCCCAGGTTGGAATCTTTAATGGAGGAGCGAGATTAAAGACATACCTAGTGCCATGCTCCAGGAGGCTCTATGGTGGACACTGCCCACTATCTCTGACCCTAAGCATTATCAGAGAGAGAAAAAATAAAAATCTCCCAGCCCCTCAGATCTAACCAGAAAGAGATGGGTGGGGAGAAATTTGATCTAAAATTAAACTATTTAAAAACCAAATTGACAAAAAATTGGTAAGTTTATACTATCTAAACCATCAATATTTAAAAAGTGCCTCAAATGGTAAGCTCTCTTTTTAAAGTGTCAGTGTCACCTGATGATGGGAAGAAACTATATATAAAGTATCAGCCACATAGCATAAGGAAGTGATTGGGATCTAAAGTAAGGGCTAGTTTACACTAAAAGCGCTACACATCAGCACAGCTGCAACGATACAGCTGCTTCGCTGTAGCATTTCTGGTGAAGATGCTCTAAGCCAACAGGAGAGCGCTCTCCCGTCAGCATAATTACTCCACCTCCATGAAAGGCGGAAACTCTGTCGGAAGGAGAGCATCTCCTGCCAGCAAAGCACTAGTTTGGAGAGCGCTTAGGTCCCTGTAACTTGCATCGCTCACATGGGTGGCTTTTTCACATCCCATAGCGAGGTAAGCTATATCGACTTAAGCCCTAAGTCTTCAAAGACAGTATGTTGTCAACCTGCACAGAAGAGGAGAAACACAGGCCAGCCTCCCAGCACTCCTTTGCTGATTGTTCCTGACCTACACGTTTGAACATATTCAAAATTATAGCTTCAATTTTACCTGCGCTGCAGACTTTCAAGTTTTTCATATAGATTTGGTTGGGTTGTTGTTTCTAGCACGTTTTTGGTATTTGCTGCCTCAATCATTAATTCCTGTGCAAAAGCGAAGAGGTGTTAATGATAACATCTAAAATTCAAACCAAGAAATTCCTTTTCATACCATTTGCTAAAATGAGTCGACAAAGGCGTGCAAGAGTTGGAGTGAATGGTACTAATTAGTTTATTTCTGGTTCCATTTTTTAATGCAAAAAAAATAAGGAAAAGCCCACTATTTATTTCATTTTATAGCCTTTTAAATTGAAGGTAAAAGCATTAAATAAATGTAGAAATACACTACAAGTCAATTGTGTCCGTGGAAAGAAACTTCTGCTGCACTTTCATGACCACTTTCATGTGATCCCTTCTAACAAAAAGAGTGACAAACAGTAGCAGAAAAGTATTAACTCCCATTATATCTCTTTGCTTGGACTGAAATATAAACAACCTGATTCTCTACTGCCTTGGATCTTATGTGGTCATTCACACCTATACAAAAAGGCTGAGAAGTGAGCATAAAATACTACAAAATCAGAATGGCAGTGTTTTACAACTCCTTTGCACTGGCCTAAATGACTACACAAGATCCAGGGCTACAGAAATTCAAGCCCAAAAGATTCAGATTTCAGTTAAATCAAGATGCCTCCATTAGATGAAAAAACAAATTCTAAAGGTCTTTTCCCACTACAACCAGGACTGAACTACTGGAAATATTTGAGATCATCCCATACTATGGACTGGATTATGTCCCTGCCTACATAACCATAAGGTGGAGAAAACTCCTCACACCTTAGGTCCGGGTTTATAGGGACAAACAGGTGCTGTATATCTGCTCTATTCCCTCACCCAAACCAGTGGATGGGATCGGGCAGAGAGGGTCAGAGGTTGGGTGGAGCATTAATTTCTTCCTCCATGCTTAAACATGTGGGTATTAATCTGATAAGGACCAGGAACAGATCACTTCCCCCTAAAGCAGGGTGGAAGTCTATCTGAGACCTGGCCTACACTCAAAATTTACACCAGCATAGCTATGTTGGTCAGGGGTGTGAAAAAGATTACCCCCTGCATCATCAACAGAGCTTATGCTGACAAAACCCCAAGTGTGGCTCCAGCTATCCTGACTGAAGAAGGCTCCTGTCAGCCTAGCTACTGTCGTTCAGGGAGGTAGTGTTCTTATGTGGGACAGAACTCCTCCTTCTGTATGCTTCATCTACACAAAGGGGCTATTTTGGCATAGAAGTCGTAGTGCAGACATAGCCTGAATCATGATTCTTCTCCCCTGTGCTGACCCTGGTGTGCTGCTCCTTACAACAGTTCAAAAACCCTTTATGCTGTTTGGTTTTCTTCTTATTTGTTATTAATGAAGTCTAATTATCCACACTGTATAATTAAAGTACCAATAATATTTTAAGACGTGTATTTAAGATAATGGACACTCTACTTTTCCTAAAATAAGAAGACACTACATTACGATAAATTATGTCCTACTAACTTTGAAGTCTGCATCAACTCCATCAAATCTTTTAGCGTCTTCAGGCAACTGGGCTCTGATATCATCAGAGCCAATGAAGATGCTTTCTAGATGAGACCATGTGCGTTGAACTTCCATCCAAATTAAAATGACCGAGTTTGCCACATTCAATGTCCTTTGCCAACTTGTGACTTGTTCAATGAAATATTCTACATACTTACTTTGCAGAATTGTTTGCAACTGAACCTAGAAAAACAAAAGGAGAGCAGCAAAAAAGTGGTAATCAAAATAACTCATCAAGCACAGGAGCCATAGCTAAGAAAACTTTTACTAATTCTCTTGCAACTTATTATTATTGTATATCAGAGCAAAAGACATTATCTAGCTTTGCAAATGGACAACATATTATTAAATGATTTCAAAGAAACTAGGAAAATATAAGACCAAGGAGCTGTAATTTTGCTAACTCCTACACAGAGACAGGAATTTTCCTTAAGATATATATAGTTAAACAACATACATATAATTTTATAGACTAACATCTGGGGAAAATAGGATTCACTGTAAATAAAAATTATAGAAAAAGTTGTGAGTTTAAACTATTAAAAATGCATCAGGAACAGGGCCAGCTCTAACTTTTTTGCCGCCCCAACAAAAAAAAAAAAAAAAAAGAGCGCCACACCGCCGAAACACCACCCCCCGAGTGCCGCACTGCCGAAACACCCCCCCCCCGAGTGCCGCGCTGCCGAAACACCTCCCTCCCCCGAGCGCCGCACTGCCAAAACAAAAACAACCCACCCACCCCGAGCGCTGCCCGGCCGAACCAAAAACACACACACACACCCCGAGCGCCGCACTGCCAAAACAAAAACAACCCACCCACCCCAAGCGCCGCCCGGCCGAACCAAAAAAAAAATAAAAAAAAAAACCAAAAACCCGAACGCCCCACCCCACCCCAAGATTGGCCGCCCCTTACAAGGTGCCGCCCCAAGCACGTGCTTGGTCGGCTGGTGCCTGGAGCCGGCCCTGATCAGGAATAATGAGAATACATGTACTGGTAATATTAATATACCAAAGTCTTACCTGATTGTTCTCTAAAGTTTCAAAAAGCTGTTCATCAGATTTTAATACTGGAGCTCTGGTTCTGTAATGCTCTTCATAGCAGAACTCCATGGCAGACCAGGTTTGGCTGATCTCTGTAAGAATCTAGTTAAAAACAGTAGCAGTAACACGTCTATATATTTAAGTTTGATGCCTCAGGTTGCAAAATAAAACTGTTATAGTTCAAAAAGCAGTATTTGTAAAATACACCACATGCACAGCAATTAAACACTCTTTCATCTACTGCCACTGAACACACATCACATTCCAATTAGGTTACATGAAACTATTTGTGTCAGCCATAAGTTTCTTTATGGCTAAGTTTTGTCCATGTTCATGAGTAAATTAATATGAAGGATTGTCATGCGAAAGTATAACAGAAAGAGAAATGGGATTGACCCACCTTCTCGGTGCCCAGCTCTTTCACTGCTTTGTCAACAACGCTTCGGACTTCATCTTCCACCTTATGCAGCTGTAGTCCCAGCAAGTCTGCTAAGGTTGTGCCTTCAGTTATTGACAATCTGACCTGTAAAATAAACAAAATATGCCTTGTGAGGTATCACTTGAAAATTAATACCTTGCTGGTCAATATCATGGTGAAATGTGTGTAGCAACATTATATGTAAAATTATGAACATAAGCTGAAATCATGACTGAAGTGTGTTTACCAGACAAGTCTGGGAAGTGGGTAAACATGTTTCTCAAAGACAAAGGACAAGCTGATGCATCCAGTCAGGTGTCAAAGCTGTTGGGCCATCACCTTCAAGTGGCCATTCTTTGGCAAGGAAGGGAGGCTGGAGCAAAGAAATCTGCATCTTAGCAAACAGCATGGAACCTTTTTCACCACCAGACCCTTTTTCTCCATCCTTACAGTGGGAATTAACTTTATCTAGGGGTAAACTTCAGGAAAATGCATCGTCAAAAGGAGACAGAACTATAAGAGTGAGGGGCAAAACACCCCAAGTTCTCTCTCCCTATCCATCTCTCACTCTTGCACCTAAGACGATAAAAGAAACAAGCCTGTGGGAGCAGATCCTGGCCTGAGAATTTGGTCAGCAATGTTAATGGAAACGTGGTAAGAGATTTCAACTTGAGCCAAGTCTAGTTTGTTAAGTTTACTAGGAAGCATTTTATCTTCCCCTCTCTTGTAACCATTTCTGATTTTAATGCCTTATACTTGTACTCACTTAAAACCTATCTCCTTGTAGCTAAATCAACTTGTTTTATTCTTTAACCAAAACTAATCTAGTGTTGTGAACTGTGTGAGTAACTCCATTTCGGGTAGCAAACTGTTATATATTGATTCCCTTAGGGGAGCAACAAACTTAATATACTGGACTGCCCAGGAGAGGGCTGGACAGTGCAGAACACATGTTTTGGGGGGAAATCATGGGATTGTATTGAGGTCACTCTGCAAGTGGTAATCAAGACTAGTGGAAACCAGTGCGTGACTGACGTGTGGCTGCCAGGCTGCAGCTATGCACAGACACTCAGGCTGTGACCTGCATGCTGGAAGGCTGTCTGTGAGCAGCCCAGGTGGGAGCTACAGCTGTAAAGCCTTGTGAGGCACCAAAGTTCGCAGGGCAGGGGTGACACAGCCACTCACGAGTCTGGATTGCACCCTGAAATGTCATAGATACCCACTGTGCTTTTGTATTGCTCCATCAACTGTACTGGAAATAAGATTATCCCATTTGGAGATACCTGCCCGACATGGACACACATTCCCTAGTGGAGTATGGCTGAAGCAGTCCACAGGCTTTTAATGTAAGGAACAGTTTGCTGCCCATAATCTCAAAAACTTCTCCTAATATAGATGTTAGACTTTACAGATCTCTAATTTTCCTAAGATTTAAGCAAGGCTTTTATGGTTTGTAAATGTGGTGCAATTCTCAATGTAGTACTATTTCAAGAAGTATAAAGAAACAGCACCTATGTTGAGGTTTCATATAATCTGATTTAAGTGTCCTCAGGAGCCAATATCCTCACACAAGCCACAGCTATAATTCTCTCGTGGCTATTTTTACCATTGAACTCAGCGCATAGATACTGTTTGAGTGAACTGGCAGGAAACTGAGAGCCAATCCTCAAGTCAATGGTAGTACTTATAGTGCATAGATGCCAGCACATGAGTAAATCTTTTCAGGATTGGAGACAAAAGCTATGTCTACACCGCCCCACAGTTGAGAAGTGTGACGAGCAGGGAGTACCAACGTGCTGCGCTGGAACTCCCCCGTGTGGATGCTGCAGGCATGAACTAAAAGCTTCCCTCATTTGTATTAGTGTAGACAAGTCCTAAGAGGCAAAGTCAGATGTGTTTGTGCAGCTTCCACTAAAACCAATGGAAGTTGCCTGCTTGCATCAAATACTCTGTAAATTATGTTTTCCTTTCCCCATATTGTCACCTCTCCTCCTCTTTTGGTAAGTCCATTTCTTTCATGAACTCTAAACCCTCTTTATTTAATATTCCAGTTGTCTTGATTTAGCCAAATCTGTCACCTCAACCAAATCATACTTTGCCCTCATCATCTAGGTTTCTAATTCAGAAGTCATGTCATGCATACTCACAATTAGAGCTGATTGAAAAATTACTCCATTTAAAAATTTTCCTCCAAAAATGGCCTCCTATTGAAGTTAAAAAAAAATTGTGAAACAAATATTTACATTTTTCAATTATTTTTGTTTTTCAGTGAAATTAGAAATAAAAAAAAGTTAGCATCTTTTTTCGGTTTTCTATTTTTTCCTTTTCAAAAATTGCTGAAAATTCTATAAAAAACTGGAAAAAAATTCATGACAAATTACAATCCCCAACCCAAAAAGTTGGTCCATTTGAATCCTATGAAACAAAAACAATTTTGATTTTTTGTGTGAAATTCCTTTTTCAACCAGCTCTATTCCCAAACATTTATATAAAATGAACAACCCTTTTCCTACACCAGCTTCCCTCTTTTTTTGTCTTATCCAGCATCAGCCTCACAATCCACCCTCCTGTTCTTTCAGCCTTTGCTATGAAAAGTTGTGTGTGTCTTCAAAAACATAAAATGAATAAATTTCATTTGCATCTTTCCCTCTCTCTAGCATTCTTCATTTATTCTGTGGCTCCATCACAACCTTGAAACATTTTATCTACATTACTATTATTTTGTTTTTAACAATAACTATTAGCAGTATTTTAATCCTGCCAGAATGCTCTGGGACACTGTTCCCATACTTCTTCTGAGAGCTGGAAAGGCATCTTACGGCACCTCCCATGTTTGTTTTCTGGAGCTTCTCGAATGCAGCACTCAGCTGCTGCTTATTTGTAAATATTTATAACAGCCTCAATCAGGATTGGACTCCACTGTACTGAACACAGTACACACAGAAAAGAGATCATCCCTTCCCGTAATCAAACCCTCCCTTCAAATCTAGTTGACGACCCTTCTACTTAGAGAGCCAGGTTTGACCTCAGAAGATTGTGCTAGAACAAAAGGAAAAATCCAAACTGTGAAGGCACTTCTCAACACAGAAGGGATTGAGGAATCCAAAACCATCCTTTCTGCGCCAGCAGGATATGCTCTGACTGATCCTGGAGACCAATCATCCCCTTTCATTCCTTCATTCTTGGCACCACTAGCTTAATTATACACTGGATGCCACCAAGTACCACTATACTGATGGCTTGAGAAAGCATTGTTTGTTGCTGGATACTTACACCTGTTGCATTCATGAGTTGGTGCCAGTGTCTCTCTCTTATTGCAGGATTCTGCAATTCTGTTACTGCCCTCAGTGATGTCATTAGGTTCTTCACTGTTAACTCCAGACCTATGTATACATCCCAGGAGCGAATTTCCTTGTCCAATGACCACACTTCCTAAGAAACAGGATAAAAATAATGGTCATGCTGGTATCATAGTCACCATTCATCTTCTTGATAGTGTAAAAAAATAAACTTCTCTTCCTATTCTGGGGGGGAATTCTGTGCCAAAAAAATTAGAAATTCTGCAACAAAAAGTTTAAAATTCTGCACACATTTTCAAATTCTGCATATTTTATTTGTCAAAATAACACAATATAATCATATCAGTTTCAATTATTTTTGGTCATTTATTTCAAAATACCTGTCAGCAAGTATGTCTAACAATACAGACAACAAAAAAAGATTCAGGAAATGTTTTTAAAATAGATTCCTTACTAAGCATATTAATACAGAACTCTGAGTAATAATTCATTTAAACAACAATACAGAACCATATTTCCTGCACCCCTCAGAAGCAGTGCAAAGGCTTGGGGGAGTCTGGGGTAATGGAGGAGCTGAGGGAGAGGGAAGTAATTGCTGGTAAGGAGCCTGGGTGTGAACTTGGAGGGTTGTTGGGTATGAGTGGGAAAAGTATGGAACAGGTATTTTTGGGGGGGCGGGGAGGGATTGTTAGGGAGCTTCTCCCATGCAGCCCCTGGCTGACCCCTAGCCTCTCCCCAGGTAACCCTGCACCCCCATGTGTCCTTGCACCCCCTGTCCACATGTCCCTCCACCCCCACTCAGACACCCACTCCCTCCATCCCTATGTGGCCCTACACCTCTCACCCCCGCTTATGGCCCTGCACCTCCACTCCCATTCATCCCATCTGCCCTCCCCCACTAGCCCTTATGAGCCCTTGTGTGTGACCCCCCCACCCCAGCAGCCCCATGCTTTCTGTCTCCCCATAGCCCCTGTCTCATGACTTGGCCCAACAGGTGCTGTGAAGAAAGCAGGCTCTTTCTTTTCCCTAGCTGGCCAGGAGCTGCTGCTCTGGTCTATCGCCACAGTGCCCTCTGGTGGGAAAAAGATGGAACTGCAGCAACTTTCCAGCAAAAGCTTTTTTCTGAGCAAAAAAAGTTTAAAATATGCGCAGCTCATTAATTATGTGCACACGCAGTGGTGCAGAATTCCCCCGGGAGTATCTTCTGTACATAAGTATGGGAGTCTTAACTATGACAAGATTATGGATGGTTTTAGTTGGGTTATTGGTCCATGTTGCTACTTTTATTGTTTTATTGAAAAGGTTTGTAGATTAACCTAGAGCTCTGGATAAACCAGTTTTAAATAAACTGAAATTAAATAAATGAATATATTTACACAGTGAATATAAAAAGATTCTGATTAAATCAGAACTCTCTCCTTTATTATGGCTCTTATGATCTTGGTCTAATATTTTTATAAGTTAGTTCATTGCATGTAAAAAACTACTTCCAACAGACTGGCATAACTAGGGGGAAATCTTTGGTACATGCAGAGATGTGATCAATGTGACATACATGTAGTACAGTGGTCCCCAACCTTTGCGTGTGGCGGACGGCGGACAACTAGCCGCCGAGGAGCATGGCCGCCGGACAAGCAGCCGCCGAAATGCCGCCGAGAAGTAGTGTCATCAAGAGGCGGCATTTCGGTGGCAACACTTCTTGACGTTGCCACTTCTCGGAGGCATTTCAGCGGCTGCTTGTCCAGTGGCCAGTAGGCGGGCGCACATAGATGCCCCGGCAGGGACCCCTGATGTAGTGTGTAGCAGTTGTCCGGATTAGAGGGACATTATTTATTTAAAACCATGGTTTAAAATTAAGAGAAATTCACAATGGGCCTGATTCTTCTGTCACTTATACCAGTATAAGTCAGGAGTACCTCCACTGAAGTCCAGTTAATTTGGTGTAAAACCAGTCTGGGGGGAGATCCGTGAAGAGACCTCCCTTTCACTTTTCCCCATGAACCACTGATGTACGAGATGGTCCTGCCAATTCTCCTGGTACCTCAGTTCCTGTTTCTGATCCAATCTCCCCATGTTCTATACAACTATTGCCTTCTCCTTTGTACAACTCCCATCAGGAAACCATTATTAATATTTTAAGGGAAGAAGTTCCATGTTTTCAAAAGGTATCCTTCCCTCTACAAGTGAAAGTCTCCAACAGACTTCTCAGTGCTCCTGGGCTAGCAAAATCTGTCCAAATACAGAACACAAACACCTGCAAATTCCACTGATCTCTGGACTAATGGCTTTCATCTGCAGAAGCCCCCACATAGAGCCCCATCTTCTTTATATTTTCCGACTGCCTCAATTCAGAAAAGTGACAGTGAGATTTTACCATATACACGCACAGCGTGAGGAACCTAAGCCAGAAGGATAAAAAGGTTTAAAGAAAAGAAAAGAAAAAAAAGAGTTCCAGAATGTTCAGTTTGGACAAAAGCAACAAATGAACTGAAACATCAGATAGTGGGTGGGGAAAGTGAAAAAGGGGTGGCAGGGAGACAGATAAATTGCAGCAATAGACAGCAATGGAACTTGCCTTGGCAAACCTTCTGAGCTCTGCATCCATCTGTTCCACATTAATCTGTCTCCACTGGGTTTTAGTCCAATCATCAATGTTGCTCTGAAACAGTAAGTACAGATAAAAGTGTCAACAACAGTCGGTGAAAACAAGCTTCTGCTATATAGTAGATAAATGGATATGATGGGTGGTTCTATCATCCAGTGGTAGCCCAAGTTCTTGAAACAGTATCTCTACTTTTCAAGCCTGCACCACCACTGCCAGCCCAAACTGTACCAAATAACCCATTGTCTTCCAGGCTAAAACATAAAACAGGAATTAAAGCCATTTCAAGTTTCAGTCTCTGATAATGCCAGTAGAGCCATGTATGTATATACATTTATTATATATACACATAGCACTGTATCTACATTTCTAGATATGATAGGATATACACACACACAGAGAGCCCTGAAATTGCCATGAACACTTACCACACCTCCCAGATCAAACAAAAAACCACACCTATTCACCTAGCCTTTACCATGTTAATGGGGAAAGAAAAACAACAAAACACCGACCATTTGGTTTTAGGAAAAAAATATCCACTTTCTTGGACTGAGTAGAATTTTACAAGGCTGATGTAACATGAAAGTATCTACTGAATGTAAGTGCTTCACATTTCGCCTCACTAGTTTTCTCTTTAACTTTACAATATAGCCTGTCAGACTTAATACTGCTTTAATATACAGCATGGATACCACACAAAATACAATATGCAATGTGTTTAGTACAACAAAACTCTGCCTTCTCCCTATTTTACTATCCATTGAGATGGCAAACAAAACGTATACCTTTGTGGTTAGGCTACGTATCTTTTACTGCATAACTCATTCTGGACATGGTTTAAAATTTCTGCAACCACAGGTGAAATACCAAAAGGAAACAGGGTTGTAGATGAACCCAGCTTCTGGGGTTCCCTGCTAGACTATCAAAGTGTTTAGTATGTGAACTACAGTAACTGTGCTACCGCCACTTTTGTCATTAACGCATAGGGTGAAATCCCAGTGCCAATGAAATCCATAGAAATTTTGTTATTGAGTTCAATGGTGCCAGAATTTCACTGCTAGTGTGAAGGGTGCAGAGGGTGGTAGAGCTCTGAAGGCAGAGCTAAGGCTGTTTCGGTATCTTAAACTCTTTCTTTCCATACTTTGCAATGCATATTTGTTTTAACTCTGCATTTCCTTTACCCTAACACTGAATTTTCTTGCTTTCTGGATTTTTGGTCTGTCTTTTTTTTTAAAAACCAAACCAAAACCAAAACAAAAACGTCTGTAACAATGTTTCTTTTTATTCCTTAGGTAACTGATATGTATTTACAATCTTCCCTTCAGCTTAAAGTTTTGGGTTTGGGGGTTTTTTTGTTTTGTTTTTTAATGCGGGCATTTTGGAAGTAGTTAAAATTGAGAATAGCAATATTTTGATCTTCATACTCTATTTATAAAAAGATGGTATATATATTTTTAAAAATTGAAAACAACAAAACGTTCCCACACTTACAACTTAGCTTTTAAACTTCCTTTAGAATAAAACTATGAATGCTTCAAGGAACCCTTAAGATAGTGAATTTAGAATAGTTTCCAGAGTTATAATGTGCCTTTAAAAAACAAATAAAACCTCTTACTGTAACATAAATATTAATATCCCACACTTCCTTGAGCAACCGTATTTCTTTGCGACATTGTTTCATTTGTTTGTAATCTGGAACAACCACTTCAAAAAGATGTGCAGATTTCTGCATTTGTAACATTTCTTCTTCCAATGCCTCAAGCTCTCGATTTTCCTTGAAGAGGAAAAGAACACTCATGAATAGAATTATAAAATTGGTCCGGGTAAGTTCAGAATGACAGTCAGATCAGTATATCTGAAAACAAAAGCCTGCAGCAAATATTGTAGAGATGTTACATGTTTCACTTTCAGTCTTTGATATTTCAAAGGACTACAAGGTAGTATACACATTTATATTCCATACGTATATACACACAAAAACGTAGGGACTACAATGTAGAATTTCACTTAATGTATCATTGATGTTTTTGATTTCTTGTAATAAATACACAATTTTGCCCCTCTGAGCAAGTCACTTTTCTCATTATCAGTATAAAGTTGTTCTGTGAACTGAGTAAAAATTAAAAAAAAAACCCTGAAATGGTACTATATATAAAAGTATCAGTGTGATGCACCTTTGTATGCATTTTGCACTATATAGGACACTTTGTATGCTTGCATGTTCCGTCAAAAAGAATACATAGTACAAATCGCATTCAAAAGTGCATCACACTAATACTTTTGAAAGGAACATGCAAGTACACAGTAAAAATAAAAACCAAATGCAATATGTTTTTGGTGGTGGTTTTAAGAGCTACAGATAGAAATACGGCAGTTAAATCTCAAGCGCTATCAGTTCCATGTCAAATACAAAATGTGCAATTATTTTAATGCATAAACTGAAACTTTAATTTTATAGTGAAAGATTTCTAGGAAAATGTGCATTTCTGTGATTTTCCCATTACCTTATCTAGAAGTACATACGGATTTTTTGCATCAAAGCAAAAGGGAGCTTCCACTCTAAATCTTTCTCTGAATTCTATCTGCTTCCCCTGATGAAAAGAAATACAGGCAATAAATTATGTCAATGATCTTATTCTCATTGGAAACATGTTAGAAAACTGAATTCAGAGTTTGGCTTACATCAAACGAAGCACATTTTTTCCTGATCAGTGTGACCTCAGAAGTCTGAAGAGGAGCCACTTCATGCTTTATAGATGCAGCAATTTTTTTGGTGGTATTCCATTTTTCAGGCAATTCCTGTTGAACAATGTAAAATTATCTCATATGAGACCTTTAACATTTCACACAGCAGAATAGATCACTTAGAAACCATCTATACAAACTGTTGATATGACCCCAAATCTATCTAATATTCAGGGAACAATTAACTTTCATTATTATTTCACAACTCAGCTCTTTTGGACAAAGAAATTGCGTAGGACATTTTAATAGTAAGTTAGATGTGGCAGGGTTTTTTCCTTGCAGTGGCTTGGTAGGATTGATTTTAATAGCTGCAGCACAATAAGTCAAACTTTTCTGAAAATACAGAATAACTAAAATGTGCTTCACTAAGCTGTTCCATGTAGATTTAAGTATAATCACATAAAACCTAATCTATGAGGTACTGGGCACCTCTTGCACAGTGACTGGAGCACTGAACTCTCATTGCCTCGACATACAGGTCTGTCTTATCTTACACTGGGGTTACGTTCCGCGGTTAGCGCGTAAAGCGAAAACCGCGTATAGTCGAAATCCCATTGACTTTAATGGCGGGCGGAATCGCCCGCACTACAGACACAGTACATAAATTGCTTTTTTTCCTCTCTCTCTTTTTCTTTTGTGTTTGTGTGTGTTTGTGCCAACCGCGCAAAGCCGAAATCGCGCATGTTAAATGCGCGTAAGATGAGACAGACCTGTATCAGAGATTCAGAGGCCATTATATTGTAATAGTGCAGTCAGGATTAAGGCCCATTGTGCTATACATACACAATCACACACGTGAAATCCCTGCCCTGAAAAATTAATCTAATTTGAAATATGGTGCAACAAATAGATAACAAGAAGCAGTAGATGTGGTATATCTTGACTTTAGTAAGGTTTTTGATGCTGTCTCACATGATGTTCTCATAAACAAACTAGGGAAATACAACCTAGATGTAGCTACTGTAAGGTCAGTGCACAATAGTTGGAAAAACCATTCCCAGAGAGTAATTATCAGTGGTTCACAGTCAAGCTGGAAGGGCAGATCAATTGGGGTCCAATGGGGATCAGTTCCAGGTCCTGTTCTGTTCAATATCTTCATAAATAATTTAGATAATGGCCACTTAGAAAGTTTGCCAATGATACCAAGCTGGGAGGGATTGCCAGTGCTTTGGAGTATAGGATTAAAATTCAAAATGATCTGGACAAACTAGACAAATGGTCTGAAGTAAGTGGGATGAAGTTCAATAAGGACAAATGCAAAAGTACTCCACTTGAGAAGGAACAATCAGTTGCACACATACAAAATGGAAAATGACTGCCTAGGAAGGAGTATTGTGGAAAGGGATCTGGGGGTTATAGTGGATCATAAGCTAAATACGAGTCAACAGTGCAAAGCTGTTGCAAAGAAAAAAAAAAGAAAATATTCTGGGATGTATTAGCAGGAGTGTTGTAAGCAAGACACGAGAAGTAATTCTTCTGCTCTACTCTGCACTGATTAGGCCTCAACTGGAGTATTATGTCCAGTTCTGGGCACTACATTTCAGGAAAGATGTGGAAAAATTGGAAAAAGTCCAAAGGAGATCAATAAAAACGATTAAAGGTAGAAAACACGATCTATGAGGGAAGATTGAAAAAAAATTGTGTTTGTTTAGTCTGTAGAAGAGAAAACTGAATGGGGACATGATAACAGTTTCCAAGTACATAAAAAGATTGTTACAAGGAGGAGGGAGAAAAATTGTTCTCTTTAACCTCTGAGGATAGGACAAGAAGCAACGAGCTTAAATTGCAGCAAGGGCGGTTTAGGTTGGACATTAGGAAAAACTTCCTAACTGTCAGGATGGTTAAGCACTGGAATAAATTGCCTAGGGAGGTTGTGGAATCTCAGTTATTGGAGATTTTAAAGAGCTGGTTAAACAAACACCTGTCAGGGATGATCCAGATAATACTTAGTGCTGCCTGGAGTGCAGGAGACTGGGCTACAAGACCTCTCAAGGTCCCTTCCAGTCCTATGATTAAGTAAGCATGAGAAATTATTGGAGAGGAAGAAGACGATGAAGTTAACAAGAATAAGATCATATGGCTACATATTTTTGCTGTGTGCACAACTTTGATGGTTCTTAGTCATTTGAACGTTTTTTTCCCAGAAGTTATATCCATAAAAATCAGCAACTAAGTCAACAGTAGTTGGTTGATGACTTCTAGATATCACAACGAAAGATCTTGAGAAGTTTGATATGGAGGGGTGAGGAGCAGAGGGGGAGGGGAGAGTATAATGAACAGTAATTTCCAGAAATGACTCAGTAAGATAATTCAATGATTTGGTAGTCTGTAATGAAAACATTGTAACTGTGATACTGGAATCACTGGGTCAAGTGATTAAGTGTAGCTAAAACGCGTGCATTCAGCTGAAGCAAATAGGGCAAAGAACAATTAACTTCTGTAAATGCAATTAAGACAAGATTAAGTTCTTTTAAAATTAATAAATTAATTTTCAGTTTTTCATGGAAGATCTACCCTTGAGGAAAATATGAGTTCCAGATTGCTAATTTTTCACGTTAGTTCCTTCTAGGCAAGAGCTTCTTAGCAGAACAATGACACACAACCCTTTATAGGAAACACAGGCTATCTGTAGTTTGGCAGCCAGATCAAAGTGGAAAAGATAAATTTGCTACATTTCTGGGAGGTGGGAAACCCCCATTTCAAAAAACAAGGACAGTGCTATGAAAGCTGATCCTGGCCCTCTCATTGATGGGAGGGAAATGAGCAAACCGGAGGTGGGCAGAGAAATGGCAGGCTCAACTTCCTATGGCAAGCTCTCCTGGGAAGAAGATACAGCACACAGTGACGTGAGCACCAATTGGCTATGATAATAGCAGCAGGGACACAGCCAGCAGCGAATCAGCTCTGGGCTCAGGGACAAGCCCAAGGCAGCCTAAGCATGTGGTTCTTTAAGCCTGCATTGCACTGCATGTAGGAATCAGACAGAGCTCAAAGGGAATGAGATGCTTCACTCTGTGACTGAGAGGCTGAAACTGGCACAAAAGCTGGATAAGATATGGCAGCAGCTGGCAGCAGTTTTGTTTGTGCTGGGAGAGAGAGGGACAGATGAAAGCTGCTATAAAAAAGATCACACAGAAAGCTGCCTAACCTCAGCAAGGAAGTGAAGGTAACCTTTGTCTGGGACTGACACACATACTCCTGGGGGAATTCTGCACCAAAAAATTAAAAATTCTGCACACAATATAAAGTTCTGCAAAATTCTGCATATTTTATTTGTCAAAATAACACAATATAATCACTCTGGTTTCAATTATTTTGGTAATTTATTTAAACTACAATACAATGGATGGAGAATGAGAGTGGGGAACATTGGAGGAAATCCCCAAACCCACTTGCCTAACAGTAATGTAACTAGGTTTGACCCTTTATTTCTAGTTATTAGAGTCAACAAATGTATGTAGCCATGTGCTCAGTGTTACATCACAGGCAACTGAAGAGCAAGTGAGGGCTGGGAAATCAAACTAGGGTGACCAGACAGCAAGTGTGAAAAATCAGGACAGGGGTGTGTGGGGGGTGGGGGGGGGGAGGGGTGCGTAATAGGAGCCTATATAAGAAAAAGACCCAAAAATCGGGACTGTCCCTATAAAATCGGGACATCTGGTCACCCTAAATCAAACTCACAATTTATATTGGCTACTGACTATCTCCAGAAAGGTCAGTAGCAAACAGTTCATGGAGCATATTCTGATAGGAAATTCTTTCAGTCCAAAAATGTAGACCAGTTCTAACCATGAAAGCAACGTAAGAATTTATAAGGCCGTACTGTCCTTTACACCACTCTGGCAATGTAAAGGAGCCTTAAAACTTTTACACCTGTTTTATACTCCTCAGGGAATTCACAAAGAGAATGGGAACAATTCACTAAGCAGGCAGGCTGCTAGATTCTGCTCTGCCTGAGGGGATAGTGCCTGTCCCACGCCTACCTCCCCAGTAACACCCCGAAGCCCTGCCTCTCTATGCCAAGCCTGCTGCAATTGCGAGTGACAGAGACAGAGTGTGTCCTTCTCACACACACACACAACTGCACAGCCCCCCAACCTCGGGCAGTGATTTACATCTATATTGGCTGCTCCAGGTGCTCGAACCAACCTGCCTGTGTTGCCGGGGAGGGGCACATGACCGTTCTGATGGGGAAGCAAAGGGAAGCTGCAAGAAGTAATTTTTCTGCGGGGAAGCAAAGAAATCTACAGGGGACATGAATTCTGTGCACGTGCGGTGATGCAGAATTCCCCCAGGAATAGACACAGAGACATTGCTGATAAAGTTGACTGTTACTGATAAGTGTTTGGAATGCTTTCTAGATGAATTCCTGACTCCAATAGGCAGACAGAGGAGGTATGCACCCCAAGATGAGTCATGGGTGCTAAGAACTCACTAGTAACAAAGAGGTCCCCCTACTGCATTTCATAAATGCAAGTAAAAATAAATGTGACAAGCCAAATGGAGTTTTGGAAAAACAGGATGTGTATTGCCTATGTATTAGCTGCTGATCTCACTATAAACCTCTACAAAAGTAACTTCTCTTTCCAAAAGGAGTTCACATGTTGTTCCAGACCATTTTAGAACTCAGAATGTTGTGCATGAAATGCTGTTTTGGCACTGAGATAAGAAATTTAAAATATTTTATGCAAATTCCTTTTTGTCCCAACCCCCCCACCCCCAAGAGAAATTTCAAATTTAAATTTCAAAGTTTTCTAGACAAGACTGAGATGCTGGTAGGAAGAGGGAAGCTCTTTAGAAAACTTGCCCTCAATAATAGGAATATTATAGCGAAGGCATCTGCCCTAGTTTGCAGTCTTGGAGTCTTTTCATACTCCTCAATGCTATTGGATGCCCAAATTAACATGGTGGCAAAAAGCACCAATTTCCATCAGCAATTGGCCAGAAGATTGCACCTCATTCTATCAGCCTCAGACCCATGCATATATAACCTTTTTTTATTTTATGGAGATATCCCTATCTCATAGAACTGGAAGGGACCTTGAAAGGTCATTGAGTCCAGTCCCCTGCCTTCACAGCAGGACCAAGTACTGTCCCTAACAGATTTTTGCCCCAGATCCCTAAATGGCCCCCTCAAGGACTGAACTCACAACCATGGGTTTAGCAGGCCAATGCTCAAACCACTGAGCTATCCCTCCCCCCTTTGAATCTTGATGGTCTTTGAAGCCACACAACCTGAAAAAGTTCCAAATGGTACAAAATGCAATAGCCTGCTTATCAACACAGACCATTATGAGCTCATCACTCCACTGACTCCCCATAGAATCCACAGTTCAGTGCAAGGTTTCTGTCCTGATATTCCAAGTCTTTCATGGGATTGGCCCTAGCTGCCTGAGAAGTTCCTTCTCCATCCGTGATCATAATAGCCATATTTCACTGGAACCATGAAAAGCCAGCTACTAGGGGGTGGCTTGCAAGTGCAGGAGACAGAACTTTCACAGGAGCTGGACCTAGTCTATGGAACTCTCAGTCTGAGGTGGCAAAAATGGACTATGGTCCTCACTCTGTTCAGAACTAATTGCAAAAAGTTCTCTGACTTGGTTTTCCCCTCAATAAGTTCTTCACACACAAAGAAAACAAATAATTTAAAAATTTAATAAGAGCTACTTTTCCTATGGCTGGGAAGAAAGTGACTGCAATTATACATTCCTACATGATTGTGAAATGCTCAGATAGAATGGTGGGGGGCCATATACATACGTAAATACAGAGTATTCTTTTTTATTTTTAATCCTACAATACCTCTAACTGGACATAAACTTGGGCTGACATCTTCTGTCCATAGCTTTCCAACAGTGTAATAGTCTCTTTTAGAGGTTCAAAGAGCTCATCAGTAGATGCCTGTCTGTCTCTCACAGCCAGGAGATGCCCCATGATTTCTACTAGTCCATTATAATCTCCTTCATTCACTTCTTTTTGGAGTCCAGCATCTGTCACTTTTATGAACACTTCTAGGTCAGTCAGACTATCAAAGAGAAGAAAATAAGATTTCAACTCTGAAAACCTTTTTTTAAATGAATGTGATCCAATGTACAACAAGCTTTAAAATTAATTTCCATTATGATTACTTACCTTTTGCATTCAGAGTATCTTAAAACAGTTTTGGCCTGACTTTTAAAGGTGCTGAGCACCTGCAGCTTAGATTGACAGCCATGAGATTTGCCAGTGCTCAGCAGTTTTGAAAGTCAGGTCATTTACACTTAATTAAAAAAGCACTGTCAAAAGTCTATCCCATTATACACAAATATTTTAACACACCCAGCTTTAAGATTGCACATTAGCTGCACTACACAAATTCTGCCTGGATGTACAGCCTGTCAAACAAGTTTAAGGTAATAGGGTTGCACAGAGTGTAAATTGGAGCAAAATTCAGCTCACTGAAGTATTACATTATTTAATAGATAATTAATGACTTAAGAAGAAAATAGCAAATTAGAATTATTCTGAAAAAAAATAGGATGCATTTTTACCTGCCAATGACAAATCTCAAAAGATGTTCTTTGAGCATCCAGCTCCATTTCTTAATAATGTTTAACAAACTCATTTTGAAAGGTTTCATATCCACCTTAAACCAGCTTTCAAATGTTCTGAAGTCTTCAAACTTGCTCATCTGAATGTAAAGATTCTCATAGATGTCAATCTACAGCAGATAAAATATTATATTACATACACAAACATATCATCAAATAATTACAACCCATACTTGATGGGGACCACATCCTGAAAAAAACTTTTCAAAACTCCCTCTTTTGGCCTTCAAACAACCCCCCAACCTCACCAAACTCATCATCAGGAGCAAGCTCCCCACAGACCAGGACACACCAACTCAGAGCAGCACTAGGTGCTTCCTGCCAGAACAACCGATGCAAAACTTGCAGACATATCTCCACTGCTACAATGATCAACCCCCACCCCCCAACACATCTTTCAAGATCCACGGGTCCTACATGTGCCTACAACATGTAGTATACCTCATCCTGTGCATCAAGTGCTCCAGTAACTACTATGGGAGTGAAGCCAGACAATCATTACATTCTCGAATGAACTCACACAGAAAAATGATAAAGCCAAAAACACCATATCAACTGTAGGCGAACACTTTTCACAGAACAATCACTCCACATCTGATCTTTCAATACTTATCCTCAAAGGAAACCTGCACAGTAAAAGGTGAGCCTGGGAACTTAAATTGATAATGCTGCCAGACACTAAAAATTATGGACTCAGAGACGCTGGTTTTAAACTCACTACAAGAATTTGTAACACACAACTGCCTGCTAACCCTTAGCAGCCCACTTCAAAACTCTTTTGCACAGCAATCTAACCCTTATTGCCCACTCCATTTCAAGTGGCCTCTTACAACATGCCTTACCCCTTATGCTTCATCTGTCCCAACTTGTATTTAGCTCAGACATGGATATCCTTCCCCAAACCTGAAAAACGCTGTGTAGTTCAGAAGCCTGTCCCTTCCACCAACAGACATTGGTCCAATAAAAAGATATTACCTCACCTACCTTGTCTCACTCAAATATAAAGTAAGTTAAAGCTGCAAATGAATATTTGCTTGCTTGCCTGTTCTTTAAACTGCTCAGTAGTAGGCGGCTGTTCAGGCACTCCCTCATCGGCATGAGCTTCTATCTCTTCGGAAGTTAAAACATGACCATACAGCAGAAACTGCTTCATAAACTCAGCCCTGTCATCTACCCAGAGATAAGCGTAGGTGTCCAGAGAATTTCTGTAGTCCAGGGCTTTCCTGATTACATCTGCCACTCTGTCCATAATCTCCTGCCTGATCTCAGATAGATCTAACATGTTGTCCATATCGCTCTAGGCATGAAAAGAGAAGTAGTTATTTTACAGCTGTAAACCAACTATATTAAGTATTGTGTTAATATTAATACATAAATCATTAGCTAGTTTACACTTGCTATATGAATGCAAAACTCAGGAATCCCCATCACCACTGCCACCAAAAACTGCAAAGCTACATCTGTCAGGGATTGTCTAAGTATAGTTGGTCCAGCCTTAGTGCAAGGGGCTGGATTAGATGACCGTTTGAGGTTCCTTCCAGCCCTACATTTCAAGGATTCCATAAACAAACAATCTGGACAGCTCTCTATATTTCTGGATACTATGCCATATACAGAACTGAAAAAAACAGTTATTTCAAAAGAGGAATGGAGATCTTCAGCAAGTTAGTTGAGGCTGAACATCTCAGGGAATTAATATAATTCAAGTCTCCAGGTAGAGGATGTTGCCCTCCTCATCTCCACAACTGATTAAGCTTTGGTTAAAGAAAAGGTCACTTTGTGGACCTTCCCCGGACCTTTCCATAATTACTCAGGTACGGAGCTACTGGGTAGCAGTCGTGACCTGAGCGCTGCCTGTGGGCCCAGCTTTGAGGCTTCTGGTCCCTCCCTCACAATGATGCATTAACTGTGGAGCTCAAATTTTTTGCAATTCACATTTATTTTAAATTAAATTAGATCCATTACTCCCATGTATATGGAGAAAGTATAAAATACCTGGTAATTTTCTACTTCCAAGTGTGCTGCTACTCTTTTCACCTGGGCAGACATTTTGAAAACATTGCTCAAAAGTTCTTCTACTAGGTCATAAAAGCCATTGCCAGCCTCTTTATCAAGTGAAGGTTTAAATTCGATCTCCGGGGCGCTAAGGATCATTTGTGCCTGAAAAAATGGAGCAGGCTTCAAACCCTTCTCTGTGTTCTCCAAGAAGAAGTCTACATTGTGCATTATTGTGTTAAAGAAACCATCAACTATAATGTCATCAATGTACTCTATATAAATCTTCCAAGAGTCTGAGGAGGAATCTGCTTTGAAGAGCTTTAAGTTTTCCTGTGAAAGAAAAAACAAGTTACAAAATGTTTTAAATCACACAATTATCAAGTGCAAATGATTTGTCATTTAAAATGTTTAACTGCTTCAATGCCATTTCATGTGGTAAGTACTAGGACAAAATAAGATTCCAGTGATACCCATTGTAACAAGTATGGCCCTGATCCTAAAATCTGATCTGCCTGGGTGGACCTTGCACCTGTTTGCAGCCCCCTTGATGTCAATGGAACTCTGTGCAGGGACAGAGTTCCTGTATGTATCAGATTGCAGTTCAGGGCCTGAATTATGATGTTACATTGTGATTTCAATGGAGCATCACCATGTTGAAAGAATATCACTGCACACTACTACAGCATATCACTACTTGTTCTGCACTCCAGTGTAAGCCCTTATTAGGTTTATCTACATATAATATTTTCAAAAAGATAAAAATCCTTATCTGGTCTAGTTCTTGAATAAAAACTAACTCTTTACTTGCCACTATCAATAAACAGATTAGAATATGGACCAGAAGATAGTCTCAAGATAATGGCATAAAAAAAGAGTTACTGGATAAAGAAAAAGTCTGTTTTCTCTTTCATCTGACTTACAATTTGTGTCAAACAGACAAGCAGAGAACTTTCAAGGAAGTCAGTAAAAAAGGGAGCGAGGCACGCAAGTAATTGGGGTGGGAAATCTTTTTTCATGTCAGGATTTAGATACAGAATTACTTTCTTGCAGATTACTGGTAGTCCTGTGGCACAGCAGCTGATGTTTGAGGGATTTTTGTGGGGGGATTTTTTTTTTGTTACATTTTATTTAGCATTCATAAATAACAGGGAAATAAAATACTAAGTATTTTTAATTCAGTACATAACTCATGTAATCTTCAAATTTAGAAAGAAATTATTTTATAAATATGCCCTCTGAAACAGACTACAATATAGCTCCAGTTGCAAAGGTGATTTTATCTATAGAAGTCAAAGGAAAAATGTAGCACAGGGCACCAGGGTAACAAAACTGAGACAATGGCTGTGCGTAATTCAATCTAGACAATAATTCCGCATCTAATGAGATAAAAAACAATGCTAATTTCAATCAGTGTCAAGATTATTTTTCCATCTTGTCCCTATTTGTCTTTAAATGTGTTAATTTTAAAGGGACTATTATGTAATTTGTATAACTATTTCAATAATTGAACAGTCAAGTATACATCAGCGAATTTAACTGAATGCTAACAATTTGCAGATTATAGAATGCCAAATATTTAACCTCTTCTTGCTACTCTAGATATACCTCACTTTTCCTTTAAATTAACACATTCTTTGCAGGATACTATTAATACAAGTGTGGTTATGAACCATAATAATTAAAATATGTTTTTAGAAAGAAAGATTAGATCATCTAAAAACCATGTATGATTACTGCAGAAATTACCTCAGCAAGCTGATGAATCTTGTAGCCATCCTCTTTTAGTAACTTGTATTTCTTAGCAAGTCTATCTTCTTTATCCTCCAGACTTAACAAAGCATCTTTCCGATTATCTTTCCTGGATAAGAGTGTGTGTTCTGCCCATGCATTCAAAATCTGCTGAATTGTTTTAATATTGTCCTTTGACTGTTGAACTCTCTGCTCCAAGTCATACACTGTAGCTTTCACTTGTTCAATATATTTCCAGCAATTCTCTTTCTGCCACGTGAACACTTCTTCTGCTTCTCTTAAGTGACCATCAATGGTTCTCAGCTCAGTTTCAATCAGAGGATATTCAACCTCCAGAACAGTCTGTTTAAGTTTATTGTACCACTGAACAATGAGTTCAAGGTTTCCAATATACTGTTGGTGTAAAAAGACATTCATAGGGTAAAATTCCTCTAAAGTAGGGCCCCCAGTCCCATTTGAATGCCTACATGGCTCTTATGTTGGCAAAGCAGCTATTCAGTAGGGCCACCGTACCTCTGTGCACTAGAAAGGAGAACCATTCTGGCCCCAAATGGGCCAGCATGAAATGGGTTGTGGGGGACCATGGAGCTGGACGAGTCAAGGAGCTATTGGATCCACACTTTAGCTATGCAGTTAAAGTGGATCTGCCAGCCTGAACTGGATCTGCCTGTGTGGAGGCTATAGCCCAGGGGTGGCCAACCTGAGCCTGACAAGGAGCCAGAATTTACCAATGTACATTGCCAAAGAGCCACAGTAATACGTCAGCAGCCCCCCATCTGCTCCCCAGAGCCCAGCGCCTCCCGCCTGCCAGCAGTCCCCACCAATGAGCACCTACTCCCCCCTCCCACAGCAATCAGCTGTTTCACGTGTGCAGGAGGCTATGGGGGGGAGAAGTGAGGGCATGGCAGGCTCAGGGGAAGGGGCAGGGGCCTTAGGGGAAGAGGTGGACTGAGGGCAGGGCTTGGGGCAGAGCAGGAGGTTGAGCAGTGAGCACCCCCCAGCACATTGGAAGTTAGCATCTATAGCTCCAGCCCCGGAGTCAGTGCCTATACAAGGAGCTGCATATTGACCTCTGAAGAGCCGCATGTGGCTCCGGAGCCACAGGTTGGCCACCCCTGCTATAGCCACTATTCCAAGCTGTGCTACAACCCCATTACCTTCCTGCCAGTTGCAGGATCTATTTTGTCTCCTGCAGAGTTCTTCACACAAAACCCGGTTACCCCAGATTATGCAAAGAAAGTTAAATTTCAACCATATTGAACAGAAGAACGAGCACACACACAGACACACACACACAGCAAAATTTTGCAATAAAAAGGATATATTTCATACTTCCTGAAAGCACAAACCTTAGCAAAAATTTTCCTTTTCTCATATATTGCTAATGCAGAATCTGGAATATCAGATCGATTCAACATCAGGAGATACGTCACCTCTCTCAACAAAGCCACTAGCTATAAGAAACAAAGCAGTATTATCTTTTTTTAAATCTCCTTTCAGAAGATACATGTTTTTTGTTTAATTCTGTGTGTAACCTCTGATGGTAAGGTTCTCAGATACTATGGTGGTGAGCATGTTATAAGAACCTCTGTAGAATAGAGCCTCTTTCAATTAGATCCAGGAGCGTGAGGGTGAGATCGGGCCTGGTTTAGCAATCTAAAGTGCTATATACTGGACGGTAACTACCAACTATTATTATTATCCTCCAGCTGTCTCTAGAGAAAGCATTCAATACTACAACTGCCTTCTTTATTTCTGAAGGTGAAAATTCTCTCCAATGCTGGCACAGGGCAACCATATTTTTCAACTGAAAAACTAAGACAATAATATAAACAATAATAGGAACTGTAGCATAAAACAAAGGCATTTTCCCCAAGCATTGTGATTTAATCATATACTGAAATATTAATTTCACTTTAGGAATATTCCCGATTTATAATTCTGTTAACGTTTCTAATCCACGGGGAAAAAACACTGGACAACACACATTTAATTGTAATACTTTATATCGTACCTTAGAGTCAAAATTCACACTTAGGAGACCATTTTCAGGATTGCGTTTAATTAGTGGTTGATCTAAATTAAATTGACAAACTTCATCCACCTGAGATTTCCATTCGCAATAGATCTGCTCTTCAAATTGGACAATTAAAGTCAACATCTCTATATATTTCTGATAAACTAAAGCAGTCTCAGGACCTTCCAGGATTCTGGGAGAGAAACAAATCACTCAATCCATTTTATTCATTAATAATTAACAATAACATTGCCAAATAAATTTAGATGCAAAAGTTTCACCTCTGACATTCTCTAAATTTTAACAATGTCCTCTGTTTCTAAATATTTTCTTAGTTAATTCTGGTCTCATCAGCCAAACCACATAAAAAGTTGAACGGAGACCAAAAGTGAGAATGCATTAGACCTAACAGCCTCACTGAGGACAATAAAAAAAAGCTGTGTGGAAGGGAGAAGGCACACTCCCTCACCTTCCTCAGTGGTTGTACCTATTGCCCAATATTCCAAAAGGCTGTCCCACGCTGATCTCAGAATAGTGCTGGTTTCTGTTTCACTATTGAAGTACATATATTTTTCCTCTTAGTGGAACACTCCATCCATGATGTTGCCTCATATTAAAAAGTATATATTGGAACTGAAGAGATAGGTTGTTTTAAATTTTTGTATCCTAAGTGACTTAAGCCCTGTCACAGGGGCTGGGCTTACCAGTGGTGCTGCCTAGTGTTTAGGTCACGGGGTGCCAGCTCTCTCCCATCTATATGAAGTCCAACGTCCCCACAAAAGAAAGGGTCTTCAGCCCACTGGATTGGAATATTCTTGACTCAGGGCTCATAGTGTCTCTATCCTCAACTCCTCTCCAAGTGGGAGAGGAGAGGAATTTATGCCCCTACCTCAAAAAGGAACTTCAGAATTTACGGGACCCCAGGCCCTCCCTCTCTACCGGGCTCCAACCCCAGGGCCCTATGCAAGGCAGAGGCAGCAAACACCTCAGACTGCTTCAGGACTGCCTCCCTGGCCCTGGGCCACCTCCTACCACTTGCTTCCCACAAGGCCTCAAAGTTCTTTACTTAAACAGAAAATAGAAAAAACAACAGAATCTTCAGCTCAGCTGAGCTCAGCTGGTAGCCTCCTTCCTTACAGGCCAGCCCCAGATTCACACTGGACCAAGGTCACAGATTGTGCCCCCTCCCCCTTCTCAACTGCCCACCTGTGGCTATCACACTCTGCCTTTATCCAGGGCTTCAGGCAGGCTGCAGTCCCTGATTAGCCTCTGACTCAGTCAGGCTCCCAGTTCAGGACTCCATCTCCCAAGCTTCTTTCGGTCCTCAGCCCAAGAGAGAAAGCTCCCAGCTACCCCTCTCCTGGGTCTCCTCCCTGGATCCTCTCCTAGGGCCTGGGATAACTTCTCCTTGCAGGCCCCTCTTTGCAGTAAGGGCTTCTGCTGTGCCCTTGCTCGGGAGCTCTCAAGATAGGTCTGTCCTTCTTATCTGGTCTGCCTCCCTTCTGAGCTGTCTGGCTCCCTTTGAAGCTCCTGCTGTAGCAGGCTCTGCAGGTGCAGTGGGGCAGAGTCTGCTCCTTAGCCCCAGTGGGGGTTTTGAACACCCCAAAGTCCCATTTAGGCACTTTTGAAAGTTTTACTCATGTAGAATAATTTTTTGCTTAAACAGAGTACAAGTCAGTGTTGTCTCAAAAGCTAAGATGTTCTCAGCTTTGTTTTGTTTGTGATTCACTCATCAGACAACACTTTTTACAAATATTAAAAAGCAATTCTGAGGTTGTACAGGATACCCATACTCTGTGTGTATCAGCACTTACTACTGAGTGCCCCAAACCTGCAAAGAGAGCTGCATTGGCTCAAGGTTCTATATGTGTGGATCGTTTTGCAGATTCAGGCCCTAAAACTGTTCCTCAACTTGTATTGACATCAACAATTCCAATGCACAAACAAGGAGGTAAACAAAAAAGTGCCGCAGTTGCAAAGGGGCCACAATACAGCCTCTAAAACTGTGCCCAACATTTCATATACATGCTATTTTTGTTTTAACATCAAAGATTATGCACATCGAAAAACATTTACACTAAAATGGCATGCAAGATCATCATGTAATTTGAGAGGCCTCTTTTAAAAGTGGATCCTGGTCCATGACTGGGGCTCTCAGGTGCTATGATAATAAAAATAAATAATAAAATTCTATGTGAAGCCACGAAAATTTCATCTACAAATACAGATTTGATTTGATTTTTTTTAACAATAGTTATGTTTGGAGTTCTTGTCAATTCCAGTCTGATAACAAAACGTCTCCATCTCTCAAATCTTGATATTACAGTGAAAAATAATAATATGAAGTAAATTGCTAAAGCCATGAGGTCCCTTTACCTTAAGACAATATTTACAAATCTGAAAAATCATATCATGTAAGCAATGCATATTTGGTAGATTCCTGGGAGAGAGCCAGGCAATCCTTACATAGACAAATTACTCTTTTTCACCAATAATTGGCAATGCCATGTTCAAGGGCTGTTAATGCTACAGTCATAAATAACTGAGTGTGAACACTCACCGGTGAGACAGATACAAGAAGTTTGACCAGAATGTCTGTATTCGTTCTTGAAGTGCTTTGGACCATTTAAGGTTTCCTGAAGTAAATGGCATATTTTTGTTTATTATTTCATTTCCTTCTTCCACCTGCAAGCGTTAATATAACAAAATGAGTATACAAGCAATTATGAATTAAGAGTTCATTGGCTACACCTAACAAACACCAGGAAAATATTGCTTTTATTTTTGCTTTGCTACATACCTGCCTAATGTGTTCATCATACAAGTGTTTGCAATTATCCAGCTCTTCATCAAACATTTGCAGTAAGATGTTGTAATTTGGGCTAAAAATCTCCATGATAACAGGTCTCTCTAGAAAATAGCCAAAGATGGCTAAAAGCTATAAAAAATAAAGAGTGTCAGATTCCATCATTATTAATACTTCAAAACTGTATTAAAAGTACCTTTTTAGTCTTATTTCACACTGAAAATCTCACACCAAAAATAGCATTCCTGAAGCATGTGGGCCAAATCTTTATGGAACTACACCACCAGTTTGCACCAGTTGAGAATCTGGCCCTACATATTTGCCAATATGCTATTAAATTGTACTAAACGAGTGCACTGCAAAAGGCTTCCGGTGTGAATGTTTAATTTATGTCACTTAAAACCATGGGACTGGGATTTTCAAATTCAAATGAAGATGGGCAAGTAACTTCCTTAGACTCCTTTCAAAATCCCAGCCTGCAGACTGCTCTGATCTTTCTGAGATCTTCTCTCTTCCATTTTCTCACTGTCCAGAGATCTTCCTCCTTTCCCGATGAGACATTTTGTTTCCTGATCTAATGTGATCCCACTAGTTCATCTAAACATTTAGTTTTAGGTTCCCTGCAAGCTGCATGGAAGCTTTTGAAAGACACCATAATAGAGGCTCAACTTAAATGTATACCCCAAATTAAAAAACATAGTAAGAGAACCAACAAAGTGCCACTGTGGCTAAACAACAAAGTAAAAGAAGCAGTGAGAGGCAAAAAGGCATCCTTTAAAAAGTGGAAGTTAAATCCTATTGAGAAAAATAGAAAGGAACATAAACTCTGGCAACTGACATGTAAAAATATAATTAGGAAGGCCAGAAAAGAATTTGAAGAATAGCTAGCCAAAGACTCAAAAGTAATAGCAAAAAAAAAGTTAAGTACATCAGAAGCAAGAAGCCTGCTAAACAACCAGTGGGGCCACTGGATGATCAAGATGTTGAAGGAGCACTTAAGGACAATAAGGCCATTGCGGAGAAACTAAATGAATTGTTTGCATCAGTCTTCACGGCTGAGGATGTGAGGGAGATTCCCAAACCTGAGCCATTCATTTTAGGTAACAAATCTGAGGAACAGTCCCAGATTGAGGTGTCTTTAAATGAGGCTTTGGAACAAATTGATAAACTAAACCAGAGGTGATCAAATTTTTTGGCCCAAGGGCCACATCTGGAAATAGAAATTGTATGGTGGGACATGAATGCTCACAAAATTGGGGTTGGGGTGCGGGCTCTGGTTGGGGGTGGGATCTGAGGTGGCGCCAGAAATGAGGAATTCAGGGTGTGGGAGTGGGCTCCGGGCTGGGTGTGAGGGCTCTGGCTGGGGGTGTGGGCTCTGGGGTGGGGCTGAGGAGTTTGGAATGTAGGAGGTTGCTCCGGGCTGGGACAGAGGGGTTTGGAGGGCGGGAGGGGGACCAGGGCTGGGGGTTGGGGTGCAGGAAGGGGTTCAGGCTCTAGTTGAGTGCGGGCTCTGGGTTGGGGCTGGGGATGAGAGGTTTGGGGTGCAGGAGGGTGCTCTGGGCTGGGATCAAGGGGTTCAGAGGGTGAGAGGGGGATCAGGGCTGGGGCAGGGGTTTGGTGAGTGGGGGGTGAGGGCTCCATCTGGGGATGAGAGGTTTGGGGTGCAGGAGGGTGCTCTGGGCTGGGATTGAGGGATTTGGAGGGTGGGAGGGGGATCAGGGCTGGGGCAGGGGATTGGGGTGCAGGGGGAGGCTCAGGGGTGCAGGCTCTGGGCAGCGCTTACCTCAAGCAGCTCCCAGAAGTAGTGGCATGTCCCTTTTCTGGCTCCTATGCGGAGGCACGGCCAGGTGGCTCTGCACGCTGCCCCATCTGCAGGCACCGCCCCTGCAGCTCCCATTGGCCTTGGTTCCAGACCAATGGGAGCTGTAGGGACAGTGCTTAGGGCAGGGGAAGCATGCAGATTGGAGCCCTCTGGCTGCCCCTACATGTAGGAGCCAGAGGGGGGCCATGCCGCTGCTTCCAGGAGCCACGTGGAGTGGACGGCAACCCTGCTCCCCTGCTGGAGCACCGGAGTGGGGAAAGCCCCTGACCCCACTCCCCAGCGGGAGCTCAAGGGCCAGATTAAAATGGCAGGTGGGCCAGATCCAGCCCGCAGGCCGTAGTTTGCCCACCCCTGAACTAAACAGTAATAAGTTACCAGGGCCAGATGGTATTCACCAAGAGTTCTGCAATTTCACATTTGAGTTCCTTCAGAACTACTAACTATGGTATGTAACCTATCATTTAAATCAGCTTCTGTACCAGATGACTGGAGGATGTGACGCCAATTTTTAAAAAAGGCTCCAAAGGTGACCCTGGCAATTACAGCTGGGTAAGCCTAACTTCAATATTGGGAAAACTGGTTGAAACTATAGCAAAGAACAGAATTATCAGACACATAGATTCACATAATTTGTTGGGGAAGAATCAACATGGTTTTTATAAAGGGAAATCATGCCTCACCAATCTACTAGAATTCTTTGAGGGGGTCAACAATCATGTGGACAAGGTGATCCAGTGGATATAGTGTACTTAGGTTTTCAGAAAGCCTTTGACAAGGTCCCTCATCAAAGTCTCTTAAGCAAAGTAAGCTGTCATGAGATAAGAGGGAAGGGTCCTCTCATGGATCGGTAACTGGTTAAAAGATAGGAAACAAAGGGTAGGAATAAATGGCTAGTTTTCAGAATGGAGAGAGGTAAATAGTGGTGTCCCCCAAGGGTCTGTACTATTCAAGTACTATTCAACATATTCATAAATGATCTCGAAAAAGGGGTAAAAACAGTGAGGTGGTAAAATTTGCAAACGAAAACTTGCAGATACAAAACTACGCAATTTAGTTAAGTCCAAAGCAGATTGCGAAGAGTTACAAAGGGATCTCTCAAAACTGGGTGACTGGGCAACAAAATGGCAGATGAAATTCAATGTTGATAAAGGCAAAGTAGTGCACATTGGAAAACATAATCCCAACTATACTTATAAAATGATTGGGTCTAAATTAACTGTTACCATTCAAGAAAGCGATCTTGGAGTCTTTGTGGATAGTTCTCTGAAACTATCCACTCACTGTGCAGCAGCAGTCAAAAATGCTAACAGAATGTTGGGAATCATCAAGAAAGGGATAGATAAGACAGAGAATATCATATTGCCTCTATATAAATCCATGTTACACCCACATCTTGAATACTGCATGTAGATGTGGTCGCCCCATCTCAAAAAAAGATCTATTGAATTGCAAAAGATACAGAAAAGAGCAACAAAAATGATTAGGGGCATGGAACAGCTTTTGTATGAGGAAAGATTAAAAAGACTGGGACTTTTCAGCCTGAAAAAGAGATGATTAAGGGGGGATATGGTAGAAGTCTATAAATTCATGACTGGTGTGGAGAAAGTAAATAAGGAGGTGTTATTTACTCATAACACAAGAACTAGGGGTCACCAAATGAAATTAATAGGCAGCAGGTTTAAAACAAATGAAAGGAAGTATTTCTTCACACCAGGCATAGTCAACCTGTGGAATTCCTTGCCAGAGGATGTTGTGAAGGCCAAAACTATAACGGTTCAAAAAAGAACTAGATAAGTTCATGGAGGATAGGTCCATCAATGGCTGTTAGCCAGGATGGGCAGAGATGGTGTCCCTAGCCTCAGTTTTGCCAGAAGCTGGGAATGGGCGACAGGGGATGGATCACTTGATGATTACCT
>QXTE01000086.1:535642-600898 GCA_003942145.1 Platysternon megacephalum | reverse complement strand
TGTGCAGCAGCAGTCAAAAATGCTAACAGAATGTTGGGAATCATCAAGAAAGGGATAGATAAGACAGAGAATATCATATTGCCTCTATATAAATCCATGTTACACCCACATCTTGAATACTGCATGTAGATGTGGTCGCCCCATCTCAAAAAAAGATCTATTGAATTGCAAAAGATACAGAAAAGAGCAACAAAAATGATTAGGGGCATGGAACAGCTTTTGTATGAGGAAAGATTAAAAAGACTGGGACTTTTCAGCCTGAAAAAGAGATGACTAAGGGGGGATATGGTAGAAGTCTATAAATTCATGACTGGTGTGGAGAAAGTAAATAAGGAGGTGTTATTTACTCATAACACAAGAACTAGGGGTCACCAAATGAAATTAATAGGCAGCAGGTTTAAAACAAATGAAAGGAAGTATTTCTTCACACCAGGCATAGTCAACCTGTGGAATTCCTTGCCAGAGGATGTTGTGAAGGCCAAAACTATAACGGTTCAAAAAAGAACTAGATAAGTTCATGGAGGATAGGTCCATCAATGGCTGTTAGCCAGGATGGGCAGAGATGGTGTCCCTAGCCTCAGTTTTGCCAGAAGCTGGGAATGGGCGACAGGGGATGGATCACTTGATGATTACCTGTTCTGTTCACGCCCTCTCAAGTACCTGGCATTGGCCGCTGTCAGAAGACAGGATATTGGGCTAGATGGACCTTTGGTCTAACCCAGTATGGCCATTCTTATGTAGGTTAATGCCTTTCTAAAACAAAGTCTACTATTTGACAATCCAGAAGCAGGATATTCAGCTACATTCTGTGAAGATATTAGATTCAGTTTCCATGGCATATGCTATGCCTGGAGTATTTAAAGGTTAACAGATCTGAAGTCCATAAATTACTCATTAACTGGATTTTTAAAACTACCCTGCTTCCTAACACCGCTCAGAGCATCCAAATTCATTGGAAGAAATAGCATAACTTTAAAAAGGAGAGAAGGAATTACAACAAAGCATACATTCAACTGCATCCAAGGTGGCAACCTTAGAAAAATGCACTTCAAATTATTTAGTTGAATATTAACTACAATTGTACTAGACACACTGTGCATTATTAAACAGTTTATAAGACCTACCTTGACACAATTTGAGTGTAATCTACATGGTGTGTAGCTACTACCTGACTAACAAATCACAGTATTGACTTTGTCCTGACAGTTATTGTTTTCTGTACCTTACGTTTAACATTACAAAATCCAAAGGCAAACAAATAGTTCTTCAAAGGCTGGATAAAGCAGCAGGTTTTAGTGACAAAGTGAAAAAAGAATAGAACTATTTTTCCATTTGAGATTATTTAGCTTTCACCCTCTGCACGCAATGCACAGAACACACTAAATATTAATTGGGAGCTCCAAGGCAAATTTCCACCTATAGTACTAAACATGCCACTCGCAGAAAATCCACTGCCACAAAAAACAGATAAATAAGCTAAGCATAGTGGGTATGTTTTAAAAAGTATTCTGGTATTTGTATATATGAGAAGATGACTTCACAAAAGATTATAAACAATGAGAAAAGTACAAAGATGCTGTAATTTTTTATGGGCCCACTCCCTCAAGGGGCTGAGGGCTTCTGGGAAGTGCTAGATGATCTAAACTCCCACTCAGGCAGAGACGGCAGGTAATTGTCGATAGAGAGGGGGGCACAATTTAAAGGCTCTGGGGGGCTCCTCACCACTCCACACGTCGCCTCTGCTGCCCACCACCGGCCCTTTGCATGCTCTCCTTCTCACTGCCTCCCCCCCCTCACTGTCCCCTCTCTGCTTTGCCCCTTCAGCCCCCCACCCCTGCTGCTGCTCCATAAACCTCTGGTGGAGCACCTCCTGCTCCCAGCACTGTGCAGAGAACCAGTCCCTGGCAGGAGCGCTCAGCACACCTGCAGCCTCCCCAGCAGGCTCCTTCCTCCCTCACTGCCTCTGGCTGTGCCAGGGCCCCAGGAAAGCCCAAGACCCTCCTGCACAGGGCGCTGCCCAGGAGGAGCTGAGCCCTGCATGTGCCAAAGCTGCCTGGAGCCCCGTGCAGTGCTGGCACAGGGGAGCCTCTTTGCTCCTCAGATAAGTGCTGGAGTGGAGCAGGGAGAAGCGATTTCCAGCCCATTCCTGCCCCAAACTCGCAGGCTCTGCAGCAGCCCCCCAGGCAATGGCTTCAAGCCCTCTTCACCCCTCTGCTGCCCTGCAGAGCCTGTGCCCTGGCCCCAGGGTGTGCAGGGCTTCTCCATCCCCTCAGCTTTGTGCCTGCGGCAACAGCCATGCGCAGCACTGCTCCTCATGCTGGGGTGCCCTCCCCTGCTGAGCCACCTCTGGCTGGGCTCCATGGCCACTAAAGCCCCTGCGGAGCCCAGCACCCATGGCTGGTTCAAGGAAGGTAGGGATGGGATCTGCTGGTTCCCCACCAGCCCAGCTCCCCACTTCTGGGTGCCAGCAACAGCCCTGCCCCGCCTGCTGCCACCACCTGCTCCAATGGCCTGGCATGGACAGTCCCTCCATGGAGATCCCCAGGACACAGCTGTTCCTGCCGAGCCCCCTGCACTGCAATGGCTCCGCCCTGCAAGCCCCCCAGTGCTGGAAATGGAAGGCAGAAATCTGGGGAGGCATGTGATCCTGCATGCTCCCTCCCCAACACGTCGCCTCTGCCTCAGGCCAGGAGGCTCTCATCACCTTGCAGGCTTCAGCCCAATGGAACTACTCATATGCTTAAAAATAAAACACTTACTTACGTGCTTTTTGGGATAGGGGGACAAGAGCCTGATCCAGAGGCCATTGAAATGGGGACCTTTCCATTGACTTCAATGAACTTTGGATCAGGCCTTAACTGTGGATCAATGTCTGGAAGGGACTTGCATTCATAACTTTATTTAAAATGTCTGTAGTATTAAAAATATTAGGGCTGATCCTGCTCACACTGAAGTCATTCACAAACTCCCACTGACTTCAACAGGAGCTGACGGTCGTTAGTCTCCAACTTTCAACTTGAATAGAGGTGTCCTAGAATAACCTCCTAAAGATGAATGGCACTCGAGAACCTATTGTTATAATACTTTATATCTAGTATTTGAGAGTATTACTGAGCCACTTGTGTGACTCAGTAATATTTCGTCTGGATTAAAAATTAAAAATATTCAACTCCATTATCTAGCACCATGGTGACTTTTAAACAAAGAACTGATTTATAGTTATGTTCGTTCAGAACTGACCTTGAATGCTGATTCTAAACCAGAACAGTCAAGAAATCCTACACAAAGGATTGACCCAAGACGTCTGTCAAAATCCAGGATTTTGGCTTTAAACTCAACATAGTCATCTTCAAATTCCTGCAAAATATATTTTTTTTAAAAATTAATTTTTATTTGTATTACAAGAAATTTTTAATCTACTAAAAGGAATACAACTATCACAACTCTTTCCAGAAAAACACCAATAAAGATTCCAAAACAGACAAACTATCTGTGATTTGATTTATTGAGATCCTTGGAAGAAACCATGTCGTCTTAATTTTGGCTCGCTCCTTAAGGGAGCTGGAAAAAGGAATTTAAAATAAAATGTGTGTGTTTGTTTATACCGGGGTGGGCAAACTTTTTGGCTTGAGGGCCACATCTGGGTATGGAAATTGTATGACGGGCCATGAATGGTCACAAAATTGGGGTTGGGGTGCAGGAGGAGGTGAGGGCTCTGGTTCAGGCTCCGGTGTGGGGTCAGAAATTAGGAGTTCAGGGTGCAGGCTCTAGGGTGGGGCTGGGGATGAGGGGTTTGGGGTGCAGGAGGGTGCTCCAGGCTGGGATCAAGGGTTTCAGAGGGCGGGAGGGGGATCAGGGGTGGGGCAGGGGATTGGGACACGGGGAGAGGCTCCGGGGTGCAGGCTCCGGGCGACGCTTACCTCAAGCAGCTCTTGGAAGCAGCGGCATGTCCCTTCTTAGGCTCCTACACAGAGGTGCGGCTAGGTGGCTCCGCACGCTGCCCCATCCACAGGCACCGCCCCTGCAGCTCTTATTGGAGCACCTGGGGGGGGGGCATTGGAGCGTGTAGGAGCCGGAGGGGAGCCATGCCACTGCTTCCGGGAGCCGCATGGAGCGGCCCCTGACCCTGCTCTCCAGCTGGAGCGGGGCAAGCCTCGGACCCCGCTCCACAGCGGGAGCTCGAGGGCCAGCTTAAAACAGCTGGCAGGCTGGATCCGGCTCACGGACCGTAGTTTGGTTTATATCCATCTGGAACAGGTTCACAGAAGACCAGACTCACAGAACAGTTTTGCAGAAGAATGGGATGGAAACATCAATAAAAAACACTACAGCATGTAAAAAACTTGATGACAAAAATTATGGCAATCAGAACCTGGGAAGAGGGAGGAAAGGAAAAAAAGAGGCCAAATAAATTACAATCTATATTTTTGACACTGAGGGATGTACGCTGGGAGATATTAAGTGCAGTGAAGGCAGCATGCTTAACTCATCTGGCAATGAGCATCTGAAAATGCTTCAAAACAAGGCATCTAACAGAGAGAAATCACTGGGGCCCAGATCCATTGATTTCAGTGGAAGTTAGGAGCCTAAGTACCTTTGATAATTGGGGCCTGGGTAAATTCTGATTGACATTGAAGTCTCTAGTGGGGGCAGCATCCACCCTTCTTTAACTCCAAGGATTGCTGCAATGTGGGATCTTTTGATCACATGTGTGGTAGGCTTAAGGGGTATCACCCAGGATCTCTTCTCTTTTAGGAAAAAAGTGGAAATTTCAGGTTTACATTTACAATTTACATATGTTATTGTGAATGTGTTCTGTAAGCATAATTCCTGTTCTCCAGATAAACCAGATACAGTGCTGCCCACTGAAAACAGTGGCAAATGCACAAATTACAGAAATGTACACTACGGTATATGTAGCTCCATATAAACCCAGCAAAATCCTCAAAGGATCCTAAACTTGAATCTGGAGATTTGCACCAAACGGTTCCCAAGACTTTTCATTTTAGTCACACTCTTGACAAACGGGAGATAACCACGTTGATTACATATTTGTAAAAAGCTTTCAGAAAAGCTTCTCTAGCCTCTATTTTACAATGGTGTATTCTTTGCTCAAAACAAAAAAGGTCACAAAAAGGCCACAGTTAAATGAATATTCTCTCTTTCCACCAGAGGGTGGGCTCTAATGTAAATGTGAAGAAAATTTTCACAAGTAACAGTAGTGCATCTGACAAAGTCTATTCAGTGGACTGGGACCTGCTTACTTGAAAGACTCCTTGGTGTACTTCTACACTTGTGACCAGTAGAGGCATTCAAGCTAGAGCCCTCTGGTGAGAAGGAGCTACTGGCAGGACATTTTTCTTGAGTTGCTCTCAAATTTTGAATTAACCCCCTTACTGCTCCACCAGCCTCAGTTTGAAGTAACCTTCATTTGTTAATGTCAGAGCATTGTGTAAAACCCATCCCTTTTCCAGGTCATGTAGTGGGTGAGAGAGGGAATGGGGGATTTGTTTGATTATTTTGGTGCTCTAACTATATGCAGCTAGGTTGATTGGACTGGCTTTCTGTATTATAAATTTTGTAAGTAATATTTAAACTGATGTGCAGGCACAAGGGACTATTGGATAGGCACTTTTTAAAGGCATAGAAATAAATAGTAAAATTTTCTCTCTGACATTTTGACAGCATCCTTTTAAGTTCTTATGAAGAAATCCCAGTATAATCGAATTGGATTAAAAGTTGTTAATTGCATTATTTGTACTGATATTATTGTAAGCCAAATACATGGATGTATGGCACAAAAATTAGAAAAGAAAACCGAGCTGTTGTATAATATTTTGTTGGGTAGATGTGGTAAGGAGAGAAATGTCTACGTTTTTCTTGAATGTATGCCAACTAACATTACTCCTTACTTTCATTCCTATGCCATTAGCCCTTCAGTCAAACAGAGGTTCCCAACAAGTTTTAACAAGCCTAGCTTATCTCTTTACTTGTTATCAGAAAGTGGGATATATGGGCATCAAACTTCTGCTCAAATACATTAACTTTCAAATCAACTAAGTAAGCAATGAGTTAGAGTCAAAGATACTATATGCTTATTTAAGATAACCAAAGAATCAGCAGCTACTGTATATTAGGCAACAGAATAACCGTTGTTTTCTACAGGAGAGCTTTCTATATCACAGTACTCTGTTAATATCTAAAAGATAACAGTTAACTAATTATTGCTCACGTTTAGGTTAATATCTTGGGGCTCTTTCTACACAGAGCACTGTTTGTAGGTTTGGACTTCCCATCTGGCTAAGCAATTCAGCTGAAAACACGGCTGGCTAAAGAACAAGTGCGAGTGCCTCCCACGGAGAAGAGTTAATGCACAGGATTCTCTTTCCACTATGTACCTCACCCTCCAAGCAGACATTTCCTCTTGATTTCAATGAAGTTACTCCTCATTTACACCACTGAGAGGAGAATCAGGCCAGAAGGACATCATTTCATCAGTGTGCTAGGACCCCTTGCCTCAATGCCTTACATCCCTCTGGGAAATATGCCGGGTACAGGGAAGCCCAATGGCCATGTGCTTTGCTCACATGGCTATCTCTGCTCTACTTCTGCAGCACTCCCAGCTGCAAGGGGAGTTCTGGGGAGGAGCCGAAGTGGGCCAATGAAGGCAGAGGGGGCGAGACACATGCCTGGGGCGTTCTCACAACTTGGCAGTTCTGAACCCCAGTAGGCTCCACAAGGGTCAGTGAAGCAGGGACTCAACTTAGGGAAGCTCTGAGGACTGCCCTAGCCTGCTCCAAAGGTCGCACCATCTGTGCAGTCCCTGAACAGGGGAGGCCCAAGATACCTCTGCTGTGTCCTGTGCTGGCACCAGTGCAGGCATGATCCTGCTGCAGAGTGATTAGGATCCTTCCACTGCAGAGGAAGAACCACCTCCTCCAGAGCAAATGCTCACTCATTGGCCCAGTCCTGAACCAGGGTCTCTTACATAATTATACAATTCTCTGTTACCAGAAGGGCTGGATATTTTCCCTGGAGTACAGATGGGGAGGGGCGACAAGAAAGAACGAGAGGAAAACAACAAAATAAGTCACTATGGGCGTGCTCCCACTGAAGTCAATGGCAAAGTTCCCATCAACTTCACTGATGCAGGATCAGGCCCTATGTGACTGTGATACCAGTTGTGAGAAGCCAGTCTGTCAGACCTTTGGTGTAACTTAGCCTTGAGCAAAGGAGAACATGGCACCTACTAAAAACAAGCAACTGGGGGCAAACATTCCAAATTCCAGTAGTAGGCTCTAGCTTAGAGCACTGCAGGCAGCCCCTTTGCTTGCCCTCATCTATGGCTGGCCAGTTATGCAGACTGACCTCACAATCATAAATAAAGAAACTAAGCAAATGCACTGTCACTAGCACCATTTTTTAAAAATAAAAGTTACTATGGTTCTTGTCAGACTCAAAAGACTACTTTGCACAATCATGGTGCCTAAGCATGTTCCGAGTTGGGCACCTTCTGTAAAGTACCATAGGACAGGAAAAAGAGCCTTAATGTCTGCTCATGCTATAACTGAATGGAAACCCAGAGACAGGAGTTCCAATATCTTTTTAGCAAGATTTTCTCTAAGTCACATGCAGCTGCAAGTATGGTCATAGTCACAATAAAAATTGCATTTGTTGTATATTTTTAACACATTTAAAAAATTTGATTTACACAAATGTTAATTAGATGAATTAAGTCTCACAAGCGTTGGCTATCTGGGGTCACTGAGAGTATAAGCAAGTCCAGCAATGCATCTTTGATAAATGCTGGAAGTAAAGCAATAAGAATAAGAAAAGGTAACAGACAGTGCACAAGATAGGCAGCTAAATTAAATCAGATATCTTCAGAAAAAAGTTTTAAATCATTTCCTGTCATTTTATTTCTTTTTTTATAATCTCCAAAAATAGCACATAGAAAATAGTCTTAACATACAACAATCAAATGAGATGAAAACAAATGGGGGAGGGGAACTATATGTATTATCCCACATCTAGACAATTAGAGAAACTCAAATATGTTTCTACCAATGAGATGTGGCATATTCCTATATCAGATTATGGTAAGTAGCCTAGATTTGTGCTCCAAGAACAAAGATTTTCTTTGGTCTTGATTGAGAACAGAATCATGAATCATGTCAACAAAACTGATCATTTGAAGAAGTTCTTGAATTTCCAATAATTTATATATTAACTAACCATGTGCAATATGCTGTGTATTGAGATGCATGTAGAACGTTCATGAGGAAATAGCTTGACATAGCTCATATATTGTGCAATTAATAGTATGAACTTTGAAGCTTCTCAACACACATTAGCTTTACCCTGACAGCTATTGTTTATTAAAGCTTCTTGTTAGCATTACAAAACCCAAAGGCAAACATTTCCTGAAAACCTGAATAAAAGTAATGTTTTAGTGATGACAAGAAAAACATTACAGCTAATTGCTGCTTGGTCTTACTTTTTTGTCTCTTCAGTCAACACCAAGGCTGCCTACAAAAGTAAGAATGCTCACCATAAAAAAAGAAAGTTAATACTTTTTGAATACGCTTGAGTTAGCACTAAGCTGAAAAGTCAATAGGCTTTAAATATAGAATGAGTGTTCCGAGATACACTGTGAATGCTGCCTTTGCATAGTCACTAAATAAGGAATCAATGCCTTAACAACTGATTAACTTATAACAACTTGCAATCTCCATTTTGTGAGAAATGACAATAGCTGTATTTTAATTAAGGTTTAGAACCTTTATTAAAGAAGCTTCAATGTTTAATCACATTTTTTATACCTGTTAATACAGGGAGCATTTAATAAATATTTTAAAAGGGGTAGGGGAATACGCATCTGGGGCAATGTGACTCTGTACCATGCTGGGGATACAAAGGATTGTCAGAACACAGCAGTGCTCCAGCCATGCCCATGCTCTCTCAAATCACCATCGCTTAGGGCTAGGAGAGAGGTATCATAAGAGTCATAACCACCAGCTCTTTTTTCCAGAATGGCTTTAAGGCTTTCATGTAGTGCAAAGTAGCCTTAATGGGACTAGAATCTGGTCCTAATATTTTGCCAGAATTTTAGCCTGATCAGATTTAAGTTGAAGTTTAGTAAGAATGGTTTAATTATTCTTATCAAACAGTATATTTTTGCAATATGCATATTGCAGATGAAATCCTGATCCTGCTGAAGTCAATGGCAAAACTTTCATTGATTTCAGTAGGCTCAGGCTTTCGCCTTATGAATGTTAATATAGTAAAAAAGTTAGAAAAATAAAACCTAATACATTAAAAATTATACTTGCATGATTTTTGCATTTTTTTACAATTTAAAAAAATATCTAATATATTTCAGATATTTGCAAAAATCACCATGCTTCATAGTACCTCATTTTCTTCCATCCCCTATTAATATATATGAAATCATTTGCATAATCTTAATACTTTGTTCTGTTCTAAACAGTGTCTGTAAAAAGGAAATCTCCTTAGCCAAAAGATGTGCTCCCTGTGTGCATTCAGAGTTCTAGCTGCTTACTTTAGTGACAAAAATAATTAACAAGTGAGCTCTACTGCTGAAAGCCCTGCAGCACCCACAAGGAGGATAAAGGAAACCTAAATTCCAATCTTTTCCACCTGTACAAACACAATGACAGCAGTGGGTTGCAACAGATGTCATGATGGCCATAATCTGAAGACACAGGAGTTACACAAATCTAGCTAGGTTATAATTTGGGCATGCAGAATTTTTATTACTGGTGAAGACACAAGAGAAAGAAAAAAAGCTTATTTTGACTTTCAGAATGCAAGTAGAGTTTGCAGGGGTGGTGGTAGAAAACCTCTTAACTTGTAAACTGATAACACTTGTGGTGAAATCCTGGCCCTATTGAAGTCATTGGTAAAACTTCCATTGACTTCAATAGGGCCAGGATTTCCCACTTGATTTGGCTTCATGGAGAGAGAAACATGGAAACTCATAATGCCATTGGTCAGAGTGGAACCATGCAATCAGAATCTATCAAACTGACAAAGGCTCTGATCCACTAAGGTACTTAGAGACTACTGAGATCCACACAGTCCCCATTCAGCTGCCCCTTAACCCTGTAGGTGCCAACTTACTCACTGAGTGAGTTCATTCAGGGTAAAAGTTCCCTGGGCACCTAAGTTTCTACCTTTGGGCATGTACACTGCTACCTCACTCTAGGCATCTCGATGCCTATCTCCCATTAAGCCCCAGTGTAATCCAGGAACCGAGGGAAGACAGGCAGAGGAGTGCCTCTCTCACCAATAGGGCCTGATTTAGTAAGTGTGTTCAGAGGCCACCTACTGGATTGGGTCCCATTAAAAATCTTGTAGTGGCAGCACTACAAGTGATACCACTTCCCCTCCCTTATCACTTTTAGCCCAGTGGTTAGAGCACTCAGCTGGGGTGTGGGAGACCAGGTTCAATTCCCCTCTCTACCTGAGCAGGGGGCGGGGGGCAGGGAGGGGGGGAGATTTGAACAGGACTCTCCCACATGACTCCGAAGAGTGCTCTAACCATTTAGCCATGGAAGATACTGATGGCTGCCTCAGTCTCTATCCTTTGTTCAACAAGAGTCATTGGAGAAGGGGAACTGGACCCAGGGTGTCCCATCTCCATGGGTAGTGGGTGGAGCCCCCCTGAAGACCAATGTTCAAATCCTCAAAAGATCCTGATAGATGCTTTTTCGACACTTGTGCACCTCACAAAGCCTCCAAAGAATTCAGCTAGGAGAAAGCACAAGGAAAACTGCTCTTGAGAAGACAAGTATTGAATAGCAAGAAGTGATGGAGGTCAGGTCTTGGGTGCATTAGCGAAGTTGCATGGGAAATCTGTATAATGCCTACCTATATTCTGCCTGGCTCTAATAAATTTTTCACTTTCACAACCATTAAATCTTTTCATAACTATTAAGAAAAAAATTAAGAAACACCAAGATGAAAAGTGCAACATTACCACATTATTGTAATCTGAAGGATCATATGTTTTCTCCTTAAAAACTTTACAACTTTCTATAAATTCTTCATTCATCCTGTAGATTTGGTCACTCAAAGTTTTCCCCTTGACTCCACCAAACTCCAGCTTTTCCAGCTTTTGAAATTCCAACATGATAACAAAGATATCCTAAATCATTGAAAAAACATAATTAACTATGTGCCTTAACACAAAACAATGGAAACCATCATATTTGAGTTTTTTGACTGGTTTGACTCATTTTGACCAAACCAACAAACAAAAATGGAGTTAAAATCTGCACCACCTTGAGTAACCAGGATGTAAAAAAGGAAGGTCCAGATTCTCCAAGTGACTCCATGTAGACACAGGGTTCATCCACGCAGAGAGTCACTCACAGGATTAGAACCCAAGTGGAAACAAATTAAAATTATCCGATCCAAATACATAACTGTAAAATTTGTTTTAATTTCATCAGCAACCAGGTAGAAAGAATTAGTGGAATATAAACAAACACTTTCATGTATAATGTGTTGATTTCTTGTCATTATGCGCAACAAAACGTTAACATGAAAGTTAAACATAAATTTTATTCAGAGAAGTAAGGCTGAAACTAGTGTCACCTTCTTTGTAGTCTGTGCCAAATTAAATTTAATTTCTATGTTCTCTGATTTCACATGAAGGAAATAAGTGTCTTGTATCCCAGAGGGATTAAGGGAACTGTTTGATAATGTATTTAGAAATGCACACTGTGATGGGTTCGGTCACAGAGACCCCCTTGGGACTGTCACTGATGTGCTGAAACTACCTCTGAGCCCGTTTTCTCTGATGGCTTGGGACTCCAGACATAGAAATAGTGCATGCAAACAAATAGGATGAACACACTCGGTAGATCATACGCTTTGTAATGATACCTTACAAGAGACCTTTTGCATGAAGCATATTCCAGTTACATCATATCCACACTTATATTTCCATAAAACATATGGAGTGCAACGTCACATCCTCCTCCTGAACTTACTGCCAGAGTCGTGGACACTGTCCATGGCAGAGGCAGTACATGTAAAATCCCTGTTTGTCTCTGGTTACACATCCTCCCAGTACCTTTAAACCCTATGATGTCATTCATAGGTATCCTAGCAAGGTTTGGGGTCCCCGGGTGCCTGAAAACATGTTGGGGTACAGTGTTGCTAACAGAATACAGATAGCAGTATCTGTTAAAGTGTAGGTGTCTTGGCATTTAGCCACCAATGCCATGAGGCGGTGTGCCTCAGTTTCCCCTTCCACACAGCAGCATAGGCCTGTTATGCTTTTGCTGCTGTGCCAAGCTTCCAGCCTGTCTACAGGTATAAGCTGAAAATCAACATGCTTGTGGGACTGTTTTGTCACCATCCCTAGCATGTACAAAAGTTTTTTCCACAAATCAGGTATGTTACACATTTTTAAAGCGTTTACCATTAGCATCAACTTCTTTGTCTTGACCAATAGATGAAGTAGCAAAAGACACAAGATTAACAGCCAACTTATGACGGATAGAATTGTTCACATAGCCTGGCTTGCCTAGTGTCTACTGCATTTTCCAATCCCTTTGTGTACCATGGTAGGTGCTCAGACACAGATTCTTCTGCCTTTTTGGAGAAGGCTCTTAATTCAGGCAGGTGTTTGAGGTTTCAGCAAGGAAAGGGTGCACTACAACCATGCCTGCCCTCGGCCCCTTCCTCTGGAATCTCTTTGTGTTGGGCCCCACCCGCTTGTGAAGCTTCCCAAATGCAAAGTTTTTCTTCCTCCTGCCTTGGAGACAGTTTTATTTCTTACAAGCATAGCAGGAACAACATCTTTTAATGGAGTGCTTTGGATTGGTAAAATCCCCTTGGACACCCCACTCTCTGTTCCCAAAAGGTCAGCTGGGAGGACCCTTCCCTCCAGGAGATCTGACCCCCAAGTCTTGCCTTAAAACCTGATCCACAGGTGAGGGGTCTGGCATTTCAGATTCAGATCCTTCACCCTCCTCCTGGGGAAAAGCCTCCCTACAAAAGGTGACCAGACCCTCCTGTCCCCCCTCACCTTCCGTCTGGACTTTCCTCTCTGGACTCCCCTCTGAGGCTGACACACCTGTGTCCCCCAAAAGGGAATGTGACCCTGATCCAGTCGTGGGCTCACAGCTACCAGCTATGACAGACCCTTCATTGGCCAGCAAAATCCCTCCCCTCCCGCTTTCACTCAGGTTGGGTTTGCTTCCAGCTACAGAGTCCTTAGGGTCTGTTCCCACTGCAGCAGTTACCAGGACCCCAACTTCCACCTGCAGGATACATGTCTTTATGCACCTCTCTTTCCTTCTTGCAATTTGCAACCTGTGCAGTTCTAGCTTCTTCTGAGCTTCACTCTCACCTATTTTGCTTACTTTTCTGTCCCTATTCCCTTCCGGGCTCAGAGGTAGTTTCAGCACATCAGGTGACAGTCCGAAGAGGGTCTCTGTGACAGAACCCATCACACAAACTTCCAACTCTTTTCAGGAAGAAAAGAAAACATGTTTGTCCGGCTATACCGAAAGGAGGACAGGAGACACTTGATATGGATTTAATCAGGCCACAACTTTATTATTAGAGGTGTCTGGGACTATCTGGCAGATAAAAGTGTACAGTGCAGGAGGCAACTCCATGTTCATTCAAATAACTACCCAGGTCTTCCACCAGCCCCCTTCATTTTCCATCCAGGTCCCCCAGACAACCCATGGCTTGGACTTTACCATTAACCCCACCCACCCACCCCTCGTAGGAGGGTCAAGGTGAGCTATAAGAAAGAGGGCTTGGCTCCCTGCCATACCAATCACAGGAGCCCCGAACCCCACCACCACGTCCCGTTCCTTTAACCAGCACCTCCTTTTTAAGTCCTTTACCAGGCCATTTATCTGGTCACTGGATGCCTTCCCAATGAAGTGCCTGCACTGGACATCCTCCCCACACTTCCCGCTGTGGGGAAGGCAGAAAAAATCCACTCCACCTAGGCCAATTTGGTGGTGAGAGAAAAATTCCTTCCAAGCCCCCTAAAATAAGTGACTAGCGCAATGCCAACAGCAGGTTCTGACCAAACCTGATATTCGCCACCTCAAANAAGTCCTTTACCAGGCCATTTATCTGGTCACTGGATGCCTTCCCAATGAAGTGCCTGCACTAGACATCCGCCCCACACTTCCCGCTGTGGGGAAGGCAGAAAAAATCCACTCCACCTAGGCCAATCTGGTGGTGAGAGGAAAATTCCTTCCAAGCCCCCCTAAAAGAAGTGACTAGCGCAATGCCAACAGCAGGTCCTGACCAAACCTGATATTCGCCACCTCAAGGGGAGGGAAGAAGGATGGGTGCTGCCTTGCCTGCTGCCTGGAGAAAGGGCTTCTAACGCCTGGGCTTGCACCTTTTAAACTTTTTGCCCTACGTTCCCAGAGGATGAGTCAGCGTGACCAAGCTGACCCCCACCCACCTTTTTGCTGCAGTTTCTGAATTCCTCCCCCCCACCACTCAAAGCATTGCTACCTTCCTCCAGCAAGCCTGGACAATGTCCCCAGCACTTCAGATGTGCTGCAGGCATTCTCAGATAATCTACAGTGCTTGAAAAATGGATAAATATAATTGCAAATTGTAAATAATACCTCAATTTTCACTAAGCGGTTGAGAAATAGGTCAAATCTGGCAAACACCATATTAGATTGGAAATCCCACGGTTTAAATTCCTTGCCATTGGTGAAGTAACTTGCCAACTTTTCTCTGTGGCTAAAGAAGAAATTCTTAAAGCTCCGTAAGGTATTTACAGCTATTTGCACATGTTCCAATGTTTCTTCAATTTCTCCTTTCAAAAGATCTTCTGGTGAGAGGTATGATCTAGCCTAGAATTTAAAAAAAAAAAAAAAGTGATAGGGGAAGACCAAAAAAGCCACTGCTTATCAAAGCTAGCCATGACTTCAGTCAAAAAGACATTTGTTACTCTCTATGCAAGTGCTAATAATATTTAAATTAATTATAATATTTATATATTAATATACTAATAATGTAAAATTGTTAGGCCTAAAAATTCTAGCTTGTCAATTTTCCCAAGTTACATTTAAGATGATTTAAACAAAAACACATTTTTAAAAAAAATAAATCAATATTTGCTGCAGCATATCATTTCCTCAAAATGTCAAATTTGTCACATGGAATCAAGCCAGCCCTGGCGTGCTATCTTTGTACACAGTGACAGTGTGCAGTGGTTTGTTCATAGTGGGGAAAAAAACACAAACAAAAACAGATCGACAACACTTGGGGAAAATATTACTTAATGTTAGAGATAGGAATTTATCAATAAACAGAGAAATCTATCTTAGCTCTCTAATCTTTAATACACACACTTTTAGAACTGCCAGCCTCAGACTGGTATGACTTTTTTATTTTGTACATTACTGGAGCTTTTTTTTTTTTTTTTTAAAGGGGGGGGGGCTCATTCATGGACTCTTTAGCTATTCAAAATGAAAACCAAAAATAGCTATGTCACAGTAATTGTATTATTATAGGTGGAGCTGGCAGCCTATAAGGTGCCACAGGACTCTTTGTCGCTTTTTACAGATCCAGACTAACACGGCTACCCCTCTGATACTTGACACCAATAATAATGTTGCCCAACACTTCCCATTATTAGACCCTGCTACTTATAACGTTACAAAACTTTAATTGTTCAAGATTAAGCTTTCCATATCAGGCTCAGACTGAATGTTCATTCATTTATTCAAGTTCTGCAAAAATGGTTCTGTCGTTTCTAAATGTGAAATAAAGACCTTGTTTTGTTCATGTTAAAAAATTCTTACAAGTGTTTCATTGAGATGCTCTAGCACTTCTGTTCTTTATAGCAGGGACCAGAAATTTGGCAACGGAAGTCACCAAGTTGTCTTTTGTTTTCTCACTGAAAATGCAGTCAAATCTGACCAAATTATAAACCTTGGAAAATCGCCATTTCCACATGCTCAGTAGAGCCTTGTTAGAGGGTAGAAGCAAAATTCTCTCAACCTTTCACCTTTGGAGAAGGAGGAAGTATCCTGACTCAAATGCAGAGGGGTTAGAAGCAGAGCAGCAGGGGCAATAAAAGGGATAAGAGAAGGGAGAACAGGAATAGGCTGGGGGGACAGGAGCAGAGAGAGAAAGGGACAGGCTGGGCGTGGGGGGAGCAGAAGGGTCTAACCATAGAGAACACTCCCCTCAAGACTAAATTGAACCCGGAACTCATCCATCTCAAAGTTCCAACTGTGCACAAAATAGTTAATGATCATGTATCATTAGGTGTATCATAACACAAAGGTGTATGATACACAAAGGATGTATCATAACACAAACACACAAAGGTTGCACAAGCAACCTTAATTCTGATATTTCCTAACTTTTGAATGCTTGACTTTGCAACTTCAGCATTCTAACATTGTTTTTGTAATAATTTTGCATATAGACTCTGGATAGAATTACAGAGGTTTCAAGATAGTAGTTTTCTAGCTATAGATATTTTTAAATAAGTAGTAAAGTAAATCAGGTAATTATCTATAGTTGAACTTTTCTTTAACAGGAAAAACTGCAAAGCAAAAAACTTTCTTTGTGAAACAGAAAGCAATTTCCAACGCATCTAAGAAATAATTTAACAAAATTGTAGCCTAATGCAAAGGTTGCTTATCTGTTTTGCTCATTACAACAGTGACCTGGACTAAGCCTTTACCAGTGAGATCTCTATTACATTTAAAGTTATTCTCAAAATTCCCCACTGAAATGAATCAGAGTTTTGTCTGAGTATTAAATATGAGATTAGGCTCTTTTTTTTACAAATGTACTGTTTTTTTCAACAAAGCATAGCTAAGTTTAACTCTTATCGACAGCATTCCTGTATAACTATTTATCCTCGTTGTCTATTTTCATATTAAAGTACTTTGCTCTAGTGAACCATTCAGTACAACCAATTTAATCAAGGCCTCACTAGGCAGATAACCTCAAGAGAATAAATATATTTGCTATTATTTAACTGTGTATGGTTACATTCAAAGCCCCTGAAAAAGTATTTAATTATTAGCATTACTCTACTAAAACTGGTATGATACAATTAGTTAATAACAGTAAATATATTATTACTGACTCCTTTAATGGCTAAAGTAGTGCATGAAATAACTAGATAAAAACATTTTAAATACAGAGATAGAAGCCCATTTTGACTTTCAGTTGACTTGAGTAATATAGAATCAGTGCATGGTAAAAATATCTACCTTTTGTGTAGGCAAATATACTGTTAAAATAAATAAATAAATAAAATAACAATAAATAATAATTTGTACTTCAATAGCTCCTTCCATCAGATTATTTCAAAGTGCTTCACAAGCATTAATGAATTAAGTCTCAACATCCCTGTGAGGTATGCAAGTATTAGTATCTCTATTTTACAGATAATAAAACTGAAGCAGAGAGTGGTCAATGAAGCAGCTCAACATCACAAATTGAGTTAGTGACAGAGTTTGGAAATAATCCTGATATCTGGACACCCAGGCCTGTATTATAAAAAACTAGATGGGACTTCTGTAGAACAGTACCAGGAGACAGAGTGGTCTCACAGTTAGACAGCAGACTGGGTTCTACTGTCAAAAAGCAATCCGATACCTACACAGATCCACAGACCTCGCACTGACCCATAAGTTTCAGTACCACTTTGGGCACTCAGTTTCCACAACAGTAAAATGGGGGTGACAACAATAACTGGGGTGTTGTGAAAATGATGCAGCTGACATCTGTAAAGATGAACCAACACCCTTGGATGAAAATTCTCTGTCTATATACAAGAGTAAAGCATTATTGTTTTCGCCTGGTCAGGCTTATTCAAATTTGAGGCAAACTTGTCATTAATGGTTGTTACATCAGATCTAAGAACTGAATTTATTAAATTAGTATACTTCAAATGAGAAGTTACCTACACAACAGACTGGGAAAATCCCGGCTCTGCTGCCATCTCGCTTTTATTTTTCCTCACTCCCTCACCACTCCTCTCTCACAAACAGATAAAGCATTATACTCCCACCCCCAGTTATTTTTCATTATTTAACTCCAACACTCTCCATGCCTTACTTTGCAGCCAACACAGAAGTGGCCATATATTCTTTGAGGTTTCCTTTCAAGTCAGTCAGCATCACTTCTAACTGGTTCTAAGTGTTGCTGCCCATTCTGTCAGAGATCAGAATTAAGAAGTAAAACAGAATCGCACCTACATCATTAACACTAGTCTACTAACAGTTTCCCTTTTTAAATAGAATCTGTCTTCTGTGTTTGGAGCATTCATAGATACTGTGGTTTCTGTGGCCTCTGCTTTTAGCATTTTTTTTTATTTAAAAAACCATGTTGGTAGCAATAGTAAGACTAGATTAATTACTCTGTAAATACAAAATAAAAAAGGCAGAATGTAGTAATAGTCACTACAGGAAATCTAGAGCACTCAGGAAAGCTTCAATGGAAACATGAACATTCAAACTTTGTAACTCAACCTTCCAGAATCCAGCATAAACATAGTAGCAGGGAAGGAGATGGCATGGAAAAATGAAGGCATGACAAAATGGGGACAGGCCACTGAAAACCTATTCTATAAATAAAAATAGACAGGGAAGGCTCAGTTGCATAGTGTTGTTTAATGTGGGAGACAAAGTAGATTTCTGGAGCCCAATTCTCCTCCCAAGGCTTGGCTACATGAGTGCATACTGGCACAGCAGCCACTGTTGTTACCCTCGGTCACGCCGGTACCACATCTTGCATTCACAAAAATAACTATATATTTTCTTCTGGGGCACAGGTGCTCACACCAGTTTTTTTCTGAGAAAAGCTAAGCACCACTGCAATTCCACTGTAAACATGAAATGCAAATATTACAGCGGCAACAGTACATTCGGTCCTCCCAGAGCTGTCTCCTAGTGGTCCTGCTCCCTGTTCAGCAATAACTCTGACAAGTCTCTGTCTTTGTGGCATAAATCAGAAGTAATGTCTAGTGTGAAAGGAGAATCAGTTCCTTCATCTCTCATTCCCTGGCCAGCAGGAGATTAGAATGCTGTGGCAGCTGTGCACTCATGCTCTGAAGTAGGCTAGGGAGTGTCAGTTTCTCTTGTGTTTCTCAAAGGTGACTTTTTTTTGCCAATTAACAAATGCTATTGACTGTTTTTGAAGGGAGTCCTGGCCGTATTTGCTTGGCCAGAAGAACAGTGTCCGCAACACTGGACCTCAGGAAATGGCTATATTTAAAAGCTACCACTATGAACACATCTTAGCGCCACTGAGATATGTTGGGCTAGGAGAGATGTTTGGATGGAAAAAGTGGGAAAGGATCAGTATGTGTTACATTAGTGGGACTTTCCCTGCTAAATAGGGAGGGTTTATTGATTGTGGGAGTATAGAAAATGCAGCATTTCAAAGTCACTCACTGACAATTTGCTTGCCAATTCCATATTTTCTTGATTTGAATAGCCCTTATCACAAGTTTGCAATTTGATAAAGCAAATAGTTATCATTACACCTGCTAAGAAAAGAGACATTAGACCTGCCTGGCAACAGAACAACTAACTTGCTGAGCGCTGCATGATTTTTGAAGAATACTTTTTCTTCTTTATCCAAAGAGATTATTGCATTTTTTAAGAAAGAACTTGTGAAATGGCAGTACTGATAGTGCTTAATTATTTGGCTGTGCTGCAGGTTTAGTAGTGAAATAGTAATTTGAGATTTCTGCAGAAACATGATTAATCTTCTAATTGTCTATTTATTAGAAAAACTAACTAACACAGGCTAAATTCATACTCTTTTGTTATTAGCATACCATTTATTGACTGACCCTTATTTATTAGGTACATATAGTTTATGATTTATATTTTGAGCTACCTGGTCAATGAACAGATTGCAGAACTCTTGCAGTAGAACTATTATTCGTGCAGGCATGCTGTAAAACTGGGAGTGACTCCAGATCAGGCAGATGGTGTGAAACAAAGGGGGAATTAAAGCATGGATCTTGGGGAATTCTGTCTCCTGAAGAAACTGAATGTGTCTTCTCAGTGGTCTCAGGTACAGTTCAATATCTTGGGCTTCCATAAGTGCTGTAAAAAGAAAAAAAGAGAGATAAAACCTCAGATATAATTGTTTCTAAATCAGCTTGTTTACATTGAGGAATGAAAAATTATTCTAGTCTAAAAGGAAAATATTTTCAATGCGATAACTAAAAATTAGAAGGCTTATCAGTGTCAATGGCGGAGAGTCTAACTTTGTAAATTTAATCAATTTTATTTTTCCCCACAGATATAAAATGACAACAGGCCTTACCCAGGAAGAAATATATGTAGGTTTCTGGGGCATGAGACAGTATTGCGGTGAAGGCACAGAAGCTCGACCACACAGCACAAGGCTCAGACAACTCCACGTTCACCAGTTCTACTGCTGGGAGTTAGGGATCTGTGCATCACAACTCTTCCTTTTCTGTCTGTTTGTTCCCCCGCCTCAGCCAACCAGCTTGGAGTGACGCAGAAGTTACCGCAGAACTACATTTTAAGTAATAGGCATGTGCAATTCCAGCAAGAGAGACAAGTCAGAGGCCTGTAGTCTTTTTTAAAAACTGTGTTTGTTGGAGAAGCAGCATGTTTCCAAACCAAAGAGCAGTGTGTTTGTGTGTTCCTGTCTCTATCAGCAAAGTCAGACAGTCAAGAAAGAAGTCTCCCTTTCTATCTCCTTTGCATTAGGGTATCAAGGGACACAACATGCCACGGCAACATCATTCCCATGAGCCCAACTGGCAGGATCTGTGACTATCTTTGAAAAGGGAGCAAGCTTTGGCAGTCCCATAAGCAGTCCTTTAATATAGGGAAAGGCCTCTGTGACCTTGTACTCCAGAGGTCTGTAAATCCTCAATGGGATAACAACTGCTGAGGATATTTTCACCAGAGTAGAGCCCATTGTGTGACACACTATGTGATGGAGTAGGAGCTGCTCTGTAATAATGTACGAATACTGAATGTTGACCTAGTTATTGGGGTGGTGTATGAATATATTGGGTTAATGTAACAGGGGCTGTGAGGGAAGTTAAGCCACTTCATCCCAAATGTTTGAAGGATGTTTTGAGACAATGCCATGATAGGAAAAGGCCTGCACACACCAAAGATCAAAAGGACTACAGCAGTTTAAAAAAGGGACTCTTAAGAGATGAGGGAAGTGTTCGGGGGAGCCAGCCTAAGCCTTCACGCTCGAAGTGTAAATTCCAGCATGAGGAGATGTACCCACACTAGCTCTGATAGAACCAGTCCACAAAGGAGTGTAGCTGCCCCAAATACATACCCACCCAAGATGCTATAATGTACTCAGGGCAGCTAGTCCCTCCCATCACTCATGCCGACACAGCTACACTCTATTTTCACTGCGCTAGCTCAACAAAGCTAGCGGGGATACATCTCCTCAAGCTGGAATTTACACCTTCAACAGGAAGAGCAGCTATACCCTACATACCGCTCAGGTTTCTGAAGAGGTTAGGCCTGCCTAAGGTACCATCAGGGGCTCAAAAGACTTCAGGTAAGATAGATGTGCATGTGGACTGTTGGTTGTTTTAAAATAGTTTTTCTCTGACACTTTGTTCCAACTGTTAAAATAAATACTGTAGGAGGGCTGTCACACTATATTCACCACTGGTCACAGACGCCCGAAGGGAAGAACCGCATGTGCCAGAACTCAGTTCTGGGTAAGTGCCATAGGCGCCGACTTTCCAATGTGCTGGGTGGTGCTCGACCCCTGGCTCTGCCCTAGGCCCTGCCCCCACCCCACCCAAGTCCCCACCCCCACCCCACCTCTTCCCACCCCATTCCGCCGCCACCCTGAGTGCACCATGTCCTTGCTCCTCCACATTTCCCCCAGAACCTCCTGCACAGGAGGCACTGGGGAAGGAAGGAGAGGCTGATAGGGGGCTGCCAGTGGGTGCTTAGCACCCACCATTTTTTCCCCATGGGTGCTCCAGCCCCGGAACACCCATGGAATTGGCGCCTATGGTAAGTGCTATTGTTACAGAGTCATAAAAAGCAAAGAGGAACAAACCTACCACGGTCACACAACATCTCCATGTTAGTAGCGAAAAGGGAAGCTAAAGTAGATAAAAATGCAAAATTGGAGCTCAAGTTCTTCTTGTAAAAAAAGTGAAAGACAAAGACAAATACAGCCCAAAGGAGTGGTCCTCCAATGGGGTCCTCTTCCAGGCCAGAGTCACAAATGTTAGCTCAGGATGCTGCACCTCAATATTGAGGGAATCTCAGCAGCCAAGAGGGACATCCTCCTTCAGTCAGCCCAAGAACATGAAGCACGTTACCTTGCTTCAGGGAACACACTCTACCATTGACACTCAACTATCAATTCCTAGCTTTGCTGTTGTGTCTCAGCTTCATCATAGGCAATACAGGATGGCATCCTACAGCAGAGAAGGTATTCCAGCAACTCCTGTCTCGTCAGGTACAAATTATGTCATAGAAAGTCAGGCTATAAAAAATGAAGGACCTACTCTTTTCTTATTCTTCTTTGATTCGCATCTGTCAGCTCAACAGTGATCATGGGGCCAACTGAAGTCTGTCGACCACTTTCTATCTGGTACAAGCTACACAGCTTTGTTCTTCTTTAAACTTTTTTGTTCTGTCATTCTCAACTGTGTCATCTATCCAACACATCCTTGATCTTCCTCTATTTCTAGTTCAGGGGTCGGCAACCTTTCAGAAGTGGTGTGCCGAGTCTTCATTTATTCACTCTAATTTAAGGTTTCGTGTGCCAATAATACATTTTAACATTTTTAGAAAGTCTCTTTCTAGAAGTCTATAACTAAACTATTGTTGTATGTAAAGTAAATAAGGTTTTTAAAATGTTTAAGAAGCTTCATTTAAAATTACATTAAAATGCAGAGCCCCCCGACCGGTGGCCAGGACCCGGGCAGTGCGAGTGCCACTGAAAATCAACTTGCGTGCCGCCTTCGGCACGCGTGCCATAGGTTGCCTACCCCTGTTCTAGTTCCTTGCACTCTGATATGTATCGCCATGTATGGTATCCTTTCTGGATGCTTTCTTGATATATGTCCAAACCGTCACAGCAGTCTTTCTTGAATCTTCTGTAACAGCGTTATTTCTTGCCCTGGCTATTTTCTTATCTCTTCATTTTTTATCTTCTGCGGTCTTGAAACTCTCAGTATTCCCCTCAGCCAGTTCACGTCTGGAGTCAAAACTTTTCATTCATAGGCCTTTCTCATACTCCAGCATGCCTCCCTGTACAGCAGTATCAGCATGACAGTTCTCATATACGCTGATTTTTGTTTTTATAAGAAAGTCTTTAGCCTTCCAGATCTTGCAGTCTTCTGAATGCAGTAGCATCTGGTCCAATTCTTCTTATGTCATCTTCACAATTCCCATTCTTTGATACTCCAAGGTACACAAATTTTTCCACTTTGTTCTAGTTCATTGTCTCCAAGTTTGATCTTTACCTCTTCTCATGTCTTCCATTTGCCATAATTTTTGTCTTCTCCATGCTGATCTTCAATCCAAATTTTCTGCTTTCCCAGTTGACAGTTATGTGTCTGTAAACCCTCCTTGGCCAATGCGGTCAGGTCAATATTGTCTGCAAATCTAAGGTTTTGCAGGGTCCTACCACATAACGTGATTCCTCCTATTTCATCTCTCAGTACTACAGGCGTTATTGCTTCTAGTACCAAGTTGAACAAATTTGGCAACAGGGTCCACCCTTGTCTCACTCCTACAGTCATCCTGAACCATTCTGTCAGCTTCTTGTCTACTCTTACCACACTCATTGACTTGCTGTAGATGTTTTCTATCCACTTGATTAATTTGTTAGGCGTGCCATACATTCTCATAACTTGCCATATCCCTTTCTGTGAAATGCTATCAAAAGCCTGATTGAAGTCTATAAAATTGTTGTAACCCATTTGATAATGTTCTATAAACTTCTCTGATATCTGCCTGATCACAAATAACTGATCTATTGTACTTCGTCCTAGTCTAAATCTGGCCTGTTCCTGTGCAAGTGCTGCTTCCACATACCTCTTCATTCGCCTCTGCAAAGTGTTGGTGAATGCTTGTACCAACGCACATAATAAGCTGATTCATCTGAGTTCTTGTACTCACTCTTCTCTCCTTTTTCATAGATCGGTATGATCACTTTCTTGCCTTCACTCAGTGCTTGCTCATTTGTAAATCTTGTTGAATAGCTTCTTCATCACCTTTATATGTTTTCCTTGCCTGCTTACCTCAGCTCTGTGATTTTGTCGTCACCTCCTGGCGCGTATTTCTTTTTCAAACTTTCTATCGAGATATTTACTTCTAAGAATTATGGCATCTGCTCTCCCTCATTTGTGCTAAGAAGCTTCTCCAGGACCATTTCATCTACGGTGTTTGGTACACTGGATAGCTCTTCAAAATACTATTTCCAGTGCTTACTGTTTGCTTGTTCATCAATTATTTGTCCACACTTGTCTTTCACCAACATCATCTTGTCAACATCTACAAACCCCCGTTTGCCAATAGGCCAACTTCTGTCTTGCGCTTCTTCTCAAGACCTTCAGTCTAATGTGGTGATTTTAACTTACATCATTCCCTCTCGGGATACTTTGATGATGTGGACAGAGTAAGGCTAGAGGAGTGGGCATCAATAGTTGACCTGCATCTTCTATACAATCCTAAGCAGCTACCCACTTTCCAAAGCTAGAGATGGATCTCAGATTCTTCTCCTGACCTCACCTTTTCTACAACTGAACACAGAGCATGAAGTGCTTGATATGTTTTCCTGATCCCAGCACTAGCCATGCTTGATTGCAATGGGCATGCAAATTCCAACTACAAGCAACCTCCAAAAATCTTGGTGGAATTTCTGAAAAGCAAGGTGGGATCTGTTCCAATCTGAGTTTGAATCTTTTGTGGGTAAAGACTCAGAATCAGATATGCCAGACAACATCAGTGCCATCTATCAAGCTTTCTGTGATAAAATTCTGGATGCTACAAAGAAATCTCTACCTCTACCTCTGGGATTTCATCAACAATTCATTCCTGGCTGGTCATCTCATGCAACCAGACTCCTATCAGGAATTTAAATCTGCCAAGAATGAACAGGAGGTATTTGATAAAAGTAGAGACTTTTTCACCTTCTGGATCAAACCAGGCAAGAATGATGGAAAGAAATTATTTATAAATTGAATTTCTCACATTCTAGTCACAAAGTCTGGCAAACTGTTAAGAGGCTGAGCTGAGATTCTAGTCTGGGCAAGAGGAAATACCAAATCACAGCAAACTCCATCGCATCCTAGTTGGTGGCCAATGGCAGTGCTCCTAATTGAGACGAAGCTTTCAGCCATACAGTTAACATGGTGGTTGGTGAGAGATAGCGACTCAGGATGTAGACACGAGTCTGATGATTCCTTTCACTGATCAAGAGCTTGACCGAGTAATACATCAACTGCAGCCTAACAAGGCTCCTGGTCTATATAGTATCCATAGCAAATTTGTCGCTCATTTCGGACCAATCACTAAAAGGAGAGGTTACTTACATTTGTAGCAGGGCTTCTTCTCCACCTCGGTGGGTACTGTGCTTCCCTTTTAGTGGTAGGTCAGGATAGCATCTCGTCTCTCAGAATTTCCACCCTCTGTTTATAGTGGGCGGGGAAATTCTGTCTCCAAGCGGCCTTCCCATTTCTGGGCCTGCTAGACCCTCACTGCTTCACTAGGGCTTCTGGCCTCCTCGGTGGACATCCAGTGAGCGGAAAAAGGGGGTGGGAGGGGCGGTCCAACCCAGGGACCCTACAAGTAGCAGCCTCACGCTGCCAGTTCCCAGGAAAGCTGCTAGCTTCCCTGGGTTACTTCCCCACACCCCTTGGCTTATTGTCCCCACTTTGCTTGGGTGGGGTTCCTCCTGACTCTCCTGCCGGTGGAGAGAGAGCCCCTAGTCTTTGGTGAAGCCCTTCCGGGTGTGGCAGCACCACACCAAATGCACGGCTCAGGCTCTCCCATTCTGGCAGGGTCCTTTTCTTCACATCTTTAGACCTGGAAGGGTCCTTAGCTCCTGTTTAGAGTAGGATTTCTCCTGAATCTCTACAACTGTGGGGTTCTCCCCTGATCCTTGTCAGTTTCCACACCGCTCAGCTCTCCAACAGCTTGCCTCCACTCTCACAACACCTATCACCCACACTGACTGGCTGGGGGGAAGGCTTTAACCCATTCCAGCAGGTTCTTAATTGGCTGCAGGTGTCCTAATTAACCTGGAGTAACCCCTGCTCAGTTACCAGGGGAAGAGGGACCTGCTTATCCTGAGGCTAATATACCTTCCTTCCTGCATTCTTCTGTAGCCATCTGGCCTGACCTTGTCACACATTGTACAGTAATTGGAGTTCTTCAGGATGTTTTGTCGCTATGGGTGCTCCACATGAGGACATGCACACTCCCGTGCACACTAAACCTGAGATTTTTTTCTGCTAATCATGCCCGTGGGTCCAAGCCTGCTCCATATGCCTGCTTGTGCTCCAATACAAGGGCATATAGTGAGGAGCAGACCCACGGTCACTCCTGTTCCTTCTCAAACGCAGAACATGGTAAAACTTCAAAGCAAAGGGGAAAGGAAAGCAAATAGTGGAGCACCCATAGGGACAAAACATCTTGAGGAACTTCAGTTACAGTGCAAGTTAAGTAACCAGTCCTTTGAGTTATTGCTCCAATGGGTGCTCCACATGAGGAGATTCCCAAGCAGTTCCTTAATGTGGAGGAGGGTGCTGAGGAAGTGGATCCAGTACAGAGTTTAGAACAGGTTCAAAGACTGCCAAGTATCAGACGGGTAGCCATGTTAGTCTGTATCCACAAAAACAACTAGGGGTCCGGTGGCACCTTAAAGACTAACAGATTTATTTGGCATAAGCTTTCGTGGGTAAAAAACACCACTTCTTCTGATGCATGGAGTGAAAATTACAGATGCAGGCATAAATATACTGACACATGAAGAGAAGGGAGTTACCTTACAAGTGGAGAACCAGTGTTGACAAGGCCAATTTAGTCAGGGTAGATGTGGTCCACTCCCAATAATTGATGAGGAGGTGTTAATACCAAGAGAGGGAAAATAGCTTTTGCAGTGAGCCAGCCACTCCCAGTCCCTGTTCAAGTCCAAATTAATGGTGTTAAATTTGCAAATGAATTGTAGCTCTGCAGTTTCTCTTTGAAGTCTGTTTTTGAAGCTTCTTTGTTGAAGGATGGCTACTTTTAAATCTGTTATTGAATGTCCAGGGAGATTGAAGTGTTCTCCTACTGGCTTCTGTATGTTACCATTCCTGATATCTGATTTGTGTCCATTTATTCTTTTATGTAGAGACTGTCCAGTTTGGCCAATGTACACAGCAGAGGGGCATTGCTGTCACATGATGGCATATATCACATTAGCAGATGTGCAGATGAATGAGTCCCTGATGGTGCGGCTCATGTGGTTGGGTCCTCTGATGGTGTCGCTAGAGTAGATATGGGGACAGAGTAGGCAACAGGGTTTGTTACAGGGATTGGTTCCTGGGTTAGTGTTTCTGTGGTGTGGTGTGTAGTTGCTGATGAGAATTTGCTTCAGGTTGGGGGGCTGTCTGTAAGCGAGGACTGGCCTGCCTCCCAAGGTCTGTGAGAGTGAGGGATCATTTTCCAGGATAGGTTGTAGATCGTTGATGATGTGCTGGAGGGGTTTTAGCTGGGGGGGCTGTACGTGATGGCCAGTGGTGTTCTGTTATTTTCCTTGTCGGGCCTGTCCTGTAATAGGGGACTTCTGGGTACCCATCTCACTCTGTCAATCTGTTTCCTCACTTCCCCAGGTAGGTATTGTAGTTTTAAGAATGCTTGATAAAGATCTTGTAGGTGTTTGTCTCTGTCTGAGGGATTGGAGGAAATTCAGTTGTATCTTAGGGCTTGGCTGTAAACAATGGATCATGTGATGTGTCCTGGATGGAAGCTGGAGGCATGTAGGTAAGTATAACAGTCAGTAGGTTCCCAGTATAGGGTGGTGTTTATGTGGCCATCACTTATTTGCACTGTAGTGTCCAGGAAGTGGATCTCTTGTGTGGACTGGTCCAGGCTGAGGTTGATGGTGGGGTGGAAATTGTTGAAATCCAGGTGGAATTCTTCAAGGGCCTCCTTCCCATGGGTCCATATGATGAAGATGTCATCAATGTAGTGCAATTAGAGGTGGGGTGTTAGGGGATGAGAGACTGCATCCACCCTGGAGGCATGGAGTAAGGCATAATGCTGTGAAAATGTATGAATGGAGAACCAGGTGGCTGCCTTGAAAATGTCATTGGTGGGTACCTTCCTAAGGAGGGCAACATATTTAGAATGAGCCTTTGTGGAATGAGTAGTGACTGTAGGGGGTGGGGTGCATTCCAGAGGACCCATGGCACGCCAAAATACACCCCAATATGCACTTAGATAGTCTCTGACAGGAGACAGAGTGACCCCTCATCCTCTAAACAAAGGAAACAAAGAACATAGGGGAAACCCTGAAGGGCTGAGTATGGTGAAGGTAGAAAGCCACGGCTTGTCTTACATCCTGTGTACAGACTGGTCTCTTCTCTGCACAAGTAGGGCTTGGGATAAAATATCGGTAGTTGAATGTCCTGATTGATGTGGAACTCTGATGAGACTTTAGAGAGGAAGTGAGGGTGGGGATACAATGCAACTTTGTCCAGATGCAACACCATATACGGTGGGTCAGCCCTGAGGACTCTCAGTTCCCCTACCCTTCTGGCCAATGTGATTGCCACAAGGAACAATGTCTTGAAGGACAGATAGAGAAGTGATCAGGCTTGAAGGGAGGTTCTCTTAACACGTTAAGCACTAAATTGAGGTCCTAGGATATGATAGTGTCCCACACTGAAGGGAACAGGTTAAGGAGGCCCTTAAGGAATCTTGCTGTCATAGGATGTGTGAAGACCGACAAACCTTCGACTGGTGAATGGAATGCCATGATGGCATCTAAATAAACCTTGATAGAGCTCAGGGACAGTCCCATAGATTTCAGGTTTAGTAGGTAGTCGAGGATGGATGTCAGGGGAAAAATTAATAGGAGATATAGTGTGTTTCAAGTGCTTCCACTTCTGCAGGCAAGTCCTATATGTGGTAGGTTTCCTGCTATTTAAAAGAACCAGCTGGACTTTGGGAGAACACTCCTGCTCTAGGCCCAAGAACCATCGAGGAGCCAGACCTTGAGGTGCAGGGATAATATATTGGGGAGCATTATGGAGTCTGACTCCTAGGTCAGTCATTAGAGGACATGCAGAGGCAGACATGTCAAGATGGATCAGGGTTAGGAACAACACCTGTTCCAGCCATGCCGATGCTATAAAAATCATCACTGCTTTCTCTTTTTCAGTTTGAGCAGGGCTTTGTGGATCAGAACTCCATTTCAAGCCACCAGTGGTTGAGAAGGTACTGGAGTGGTGTGGATCTGTTTCTGCCTATATGCCCTTGTACTGGAGCACAAAGAGGCATATGGCACAGGTGTGTACCTGCAGACACTACTAGCAGAAAAAAAAAATCATCTCTTATTGAGAGTTCATGTCAGGATATGTGTGTACCTGTGGAGAACCCATAGGGACAATAACTCAAAGAAGTAGCTGGCTGCTTCGATTTCTGAATTGTACCCAGAACTGCAGCATCCCAAAAGCTTGGCATATAGCAAAAGTCATAGCTGTTCCCAAGCAAGGGAAACCACTGACAGACCCAAAGAATTACTGATCAATTTTTCTGCTGTGTGTTATCTATTAATTGATTAAAAGACTAATCCCGATGTGGATTAATGAGCTAGTTGAACCTCAGCAGCCTCATGTTCAGGCTGGATTTAGGAGGGGACAATGCACCCAAGATCAGCTACTCCTTCTAACTAAAGATACAGAAAATCCATTTGAGCCTGGAAAGAAAGTTGGTCAGTGGCATGCTGTCTAAGTATGCAACACGCGCATTAGATGCCCCAAAAGAATATGAAAGCCCTGAATATGATTTCCCGACCTGCTATGCCCATGGGACGATTCCATCTGCTCCTCAAAAGCGCATGGAGGATGCCATTTACAAAATGGCATCCTCTTCACAATGTGACTCGAACATGTGAGGTCACACCTTGCATGAAAGTGTAGAATTGCATGCCTTACTAACAATTTCACGGCATGCCACTGAAGTCAGTGCAGTCCTTATCAATCTGATGGAACGAAACTCTGCCCACGAAACTGTGCGGAATATTGGGCTGACTGCCAAGTTACAATAGAACCTCAGAGTTATGAACTAACCAGTCAACTACACACCATATTTGGACCCGGGAAGTATGCAATCAGGCAGCAGCAGAGACCAAAACAAACAAACAAACAAACAAACAAAAACACGCAAATACAGTACTTCGTTAAATATAAACTACTAAAGAGGGAAAGTTAAAAAAAAAAAAAGATTTGAGAAGATAAGGAAACTGTTTCTGTTTCATTTAAATTAAGATGGTTAAAAGCAGCATTTTTCTCCTGCATAGTAAAGTTTCGAAGCTGTATTAAGTCAATATTCAGTTGTAAACTTTTGAAAGAACAACTATAACGTTTTGTTCAGAGTTACGAACATTTCAGAATTATGAACAACCTCCATTCCTGAGGTGTACGTAACTCTGAGGTTCTACTGTAGTCCTTGTAGGCTGATGATGTGGTTCATCCAAGGTATGATTAGCAACCGAAGCTTCATCCTGCAAGTTGGGGAGAAAGTCAGTCACTTTAAATGTCTCCAAAATGGCCTTCCACGAGGGTCAGTTTGGGCTCCCCTTTTGTTCAATATATACACACATGACCTTCTTGAAATGCAGGCCAAGAAGTAGGTGTATGCTGATGACATCTATTACTGACACTGGAACTTGACCACTTACTTCCAGCAATGAAGACTAATTCTCAATGAAACCAAGAAAGTGGCAACTACCTTCCATCTAAACAATCTTCTTGCCAATCAACCCATGTAGATTCATATCCAAGAACAGCCACTGCCATTCCATTCAGTTTTCACATACTTGGGAGTAAAACTCCAGCATAGCCTGACATACTGGCCTTACCTGCAACACCTGAAAATGAAGTTATCTTCCTGTACTGCCTTGATATGAAAACTTTGGGGAACCTCCAGGGGCACAGACCCTTTGGTCCTTCATAAATCTGTACTGGCCTTGGTGTTTGCTCCAGCAGAATACTGCTCTGCCGTCTGGGGGTGCAGCCACCACACTCCGCTTGTCAACATGGAGTTGAATTCAATCACTTGTATTATTAGTGGCTGTTTGAACTATACACAAACCTTCAATTTGCATGTACTAGTACACACAGCTCTGCCAGACCTTTAACAAGATGCCATTAATGTTAAGTCTGCTTGGAGAGCAGTGACAGATGAACCAACCTATTCCGTCTCTGAGAATGAGGCATCAGTCAACCAGACAGAGAACAACACTCTGAGCCAACTCAAAGGTCTCCTTGTTTTCAGGAGAGGAATCCCATTTCTGTGGTCTGGGGTGTGACACCATGGCTGATCTCTCAACATCCCTTTGCTACAACAGTTCACACACTCCAGGACAATAGTGCTACTGGCCCTTTAGCGTGCATGGACAGTCAGCACCACTAGGGAGCTGAAAACTACATCCTTACAGTGTGGAAGCATCGATGGGAAAGACTAACACACTAAGTAAATTCAGGAGTTCATCACTGCACCTGTCTCCTTGTCCCCTTGATCAAAGATCCTAGACCAGGATTACTAGGCTACTCTCTGGCTCAAACAGAATTGCTGCAACCATACATTGGCTCGGCCTGCTTTCCTCCCCATAATGTGACTGTGGAGCAGCATAGCAGATAAGTAGTCGTGAGGCAGAAGAGTGGCATCTAGAGGGCAGTTTACAACACCTAGCCTCCCTTGATATAGAAGGTATCATCTGGTTATGGAACCTGCATATCAAGCACTGACATCTGCATACAAGAGAGAAAGAGAACCATCCATAAAACGGGCATAATTTACCTGCTTAACAGGGATGTGAGGCTGAACTGGGACAGTATGACCTAGTGGAGAGCACACTGGACTGGGTTTCACAAGACCTGGATTCTAATCCCAGCTCAGCTACATGGCTGCTGGATGACCTTGAGCAAGTCACTTCACCTCCTTGAGTCTCATTTTCTTGTCTGTAAAATGAGGCTAACAATACTTACCTCCATTGTAAAGCACTTTGAGAATTACTAATGAGAAGTATTATGTAAGAGCTAAATATTATTGCTTACTAAGCTAACAACTCATAAGATAAATGGCACTATAAGAGTAGAAGGCATTTTTATTATATTTCATTGAAACTTCATTTGATGTATATAAAATACAAACTAATAATAAAGGAATATTTAGCTAATATACTAAGTGCACAGTTATTCATGTTAGCAATAAAGTCTGCATAACAGATATAGTACATGTGAAGACTCAAAATAATGTTTAGAAACACACACAAATTTATTTAATTAGTGCTATATTTCTCCCTGATTTTTATGGAAGGAAAAGTATCCACATAAACTTTACAAAAGTAAATAATGAGCAAAGTCTAAATACAAAGCAGTTTGATTTAATGTGTACATGCTCCTCCGGCACAGATACAGCTTAGCAGTGGCATAATTATAGTGTTATTGCAAACAGTATTATAGATTATTCTATAACACAAACATATAAAGGTAGACAAAATATAAATTTCATTCAAGCTACCCTTACCATCTTCTACGTCCTTCAAAATGTTCTGAGAAGTAGGATAATAGCTGCTCTCTTTGGCTTTTAAGATCTTGACCATTTTTTGAACAACAGGAGACTGAAGCTAGAATCAAACAAACAAACAAAAATTTTCAGTAAAGACCAAATTAAATTTAAGAACATTTCTGTCACAAAGTGGAGTATGTTGTCTACTTGGATATAGAGAGTGAAATCAAAAGTTTTACTGCCAACTTCAATGGAGTCAGGATTTCACCCAAAGTATTTAAAAAAAAAAAAATCTCAAGTACCGTATATGCACATTGATTTCCATGGACATTGGATCAGGCCCAATGGAAAAACTCCCATTGACTTCAGTGGGTAATGTATCAGGCTCTCTATGCTCATGTTTATCCAATTTATACTGGAGCACTGCTAATAACCAGGGTAGTGGAAATACAGAATTAAAAAGAGGATGGTAACATGTGTTTTCCACCTCCAAACAAAATTTCATATTTAAAATGTAAATAATCTTAATAGCTGCACAAAGTTTTAACAAAACACGGCTGGAGGACTTGTAATATCCATTTTAACAAGTCAGTATTTTTAAGCAGCAGCCTTCATTCCATAGCTAAGGTTGAAGCTACTTTCCCATTATAAGCCTGATTTTCAAGCCCAATTTCTTCAGAAAGAAATCTTTCCCCCTATGTAGCATTTTCTGGGGGAGAGACATAGGAAAAGTTTTCGAAAGCTCCGGATTGAGATTTTCAAATCGGCACAGGGAAGTTAGCCATACACATCTTAAAATTAATGGAACACGTGTAGTTAAATCCCCTGCACAGATTCAACCATGATGTTTCAATTTTTTTCTTTGTCATTCAAGTTTTTAAAGTTTTCCTTATTATTTCTGGCTCTTCATATGTCTCTAAAATGGCTTGGCCTAGGAACTCCAATTTTATTTTACTGGACCTGTGAGGGAAAATGCCTATTCGTATATTTATTTCGGTGGTATTGTTTTGGGTGAAGAGAGTGCAAAGATATAGACTGAAAGAGGCATAGTAAGAGTTACGGTACCTCGGAAAGATACAGAGTAGAGGAAAGGCTAAACATGAATTGGAGGGATGGGGAACAAATGAAAGGAAGATAAAGCACATTTATTAAAGTTTTTTCCTAGTAGGAAGGGTTGATGCAAAATGATAAATAACTACGTTGTTTTTGTTTGTTTGTTTGTTTGTTTTAAAAGGATTGGCTAAAACAAGCTGTGGGTTCAGAAAGTTGCATGTGCCCCCCCCCCCCCACACCTATGCCACCTCCTCCCAATTTTTTATTATTATTATTTTCGAAGAGCATGGAGGAAGTTGATCTGGGGGGAGGCAGGACATAAAGGGAACAGGGGAAAACAGAGAGGGATGCAGGGGACTCAGGGCCATGAAAATGCTGGAATACATTTCCCCTCCTCCAGATCTTACACAACCAGCTCTTCTAAACTTCTGTTAATCATTTAAAAAAAAAAAAAAACACCTAATAAACAGGGTGATTCCTAAACAAAAAGCTCATTTAATGAATTTAGTTTGAAGGTGTGTTTCAGTGGAATCTGGCTAAACACACACACACACGTTAGATAATTTAGAAATGAACAATTAAGGGATCCAGACAGTTCCCCACTGCCAGGTAGTTCTTCATCACTATCACTTCCTGTTATTTACACCATCACCCATCCTTAACTCCATTTTGTTTGGGCATATCTATGGGGCCAGATTAATCAGAAATCCAGATCTTAAACTGTGCCCATTTTCTATGTAGGTTATTTGAAACACTGAAAACAGTGGCTCAATTTGCATGCAAAAATAAGACAACCATAGAGGGCTTCCCTCAATATCTGCTGAATATCTGAAAATACGTACTTGATCATATATGCACAACAAATTATCTTTTCTTGTCTTCCAGAAGTTGAGCTCAGTTTGGGGATCTGAATGGAGGCCTTGCAGAAGAGGTTGAACAGAATCCCTTCTTAGTATGTCACGTATCTGATGCGACCATTTAATAACCATAGATTCAATTGCATGGAGCACTGTCCTAGCATATGGATATTGTCTGAAAAATAGAAAAAAATTACCAGTTTTTGCTGAATTACAGGTGGTGTTCCAGGGCAGTGGTGTGGCAATAGGTGTCCTTGTCCTTCTCTTTACATTTTATCATGAACACTTTAGTGTGAACACCTAGAATACTGAGTCCAGTGCTGGCCAACACATTACCAGAAAGATAAATTTAAACCACTACAACTAAATGATCAGCGAGCCAAAAGGATTGATTTATGAGGAAAGAATAAAAGAGTTTATTGACTGTCAGTAAACAGACTACAATTTTCCTCAGATCTATACACTGTTCAAAGATATTGGCCAAATACTCCCCATGAATAATTCTTGGTTTGTGAGTGTTCGGTATTCAAAATCAAAGTTTTGTTGTTTAGTTTACTGGTCCCAAGTCACATGATACTGTTCCAGTTTCTTGACTGGATGATTATAAGTTACACTCAGGTTTCCAGTCCAAATATTCAACATTTATGAGTTCAAAATTCACTTCCTATGACTATTCTTTAACATTTCCTAACATGCACTCTTTCTAGTAACATTCCAGCCTGTTAGTTTGTTTGCTATAATATACAGTTCAGGGCCCACAAAGACAAGGAAGGGTGCAAGCAAAGCTGAAGTAAATTTTATTTACAGAATATTAAGGTGTGCATCTATCTCTGACTATGAGATATCAGCAGGTCTACACACGATCTTGTACAGAAATAACTAAATTAGTTTAAAAATTCACAGCTTTTGTTGTTTCAGTGCAAGTCTGTGTGTGGATATTCTTCATTAAAAAAATAAAGTTTTTACTTCAATGTCATTTAAGAGGTTAAAAAGCCATTATCAACAAGAGTTGTGAATTTAAACATATTTAGTTATTTCAGTGCAGGTTTGTGTGTAGATAAGCCCTAACTTTCTCCTTTCTGTCTGGGACCCCTGGCTTTCACCTCTCATGTCCTCTTCTGTGTCTAAAATGCTTGCATGAAGTCGTCATCTTCTCCCACTGCATTTCTCACACCACACTGCTCCTGTTGTCTTGCTATCTCTTAATACATTAAATTCAAGAAGATGGTCCTCACCTGCAAGGCTCTACATAATCTTGCCCTGCAACCCCAAATTTAATCTAATTTCTCTCCATTCTCCTTCCCAGTCCTTTCACCTTACTCCACTCTGCAGCTCGTTTTCCCATTTTTGGCTTCATGCTTACATCATGCTGCTGGAACACTCCCCCTGTTCCTCACTCACCAAGCCCTTTTTCTTCTCTCTCCACCTAGCACGGCAGGGCTTTGATCCTGATTGAGGCCCCACACATTACAACAATAAGAATAAATCCTACCCTTCTGAGCAATCTCTCATCAATAATCTGTGCAGACAACCTGTCCTGAACTCTTGTCATGTGTTTGTCTTATTTAAATTTTAAGCTCTTTGGGGCTGGAATGTGTCATTTCCATGTAAATTTATGGTGCTTTAATACTGTTTATTGAAACCGCAATGACCACTACCTGCTCAAAGGATGATATCAAAAAGGATGGACTTTCCTGGACGTCTAAATATACATCTTCCAGAATTTAAAATAACCACAATGTCTAAATATAACAATAGATCGGGGCAGACCCTCAGCTGGTGTAAACTGTCATAGCTTCATTGACTGCAGTGGAGCTCTACTATTTTAAACCAGCTGAGAATCTGGTCCCATATTTCAGTCCCTCCAATTAATATCAGAAAGATTCAGGTAAATGATGACAAAAGGCACCATTGTATCATATTTTTCTATTTTCTTAACTCTGGTTGAAACAGCAGCAGGTGATCTAAAATAATTTAGCATTATGGCTGCTAAATATTAGAGAATAAATCAGTGCACATATTGTGATACATTGAGTTTCTTAGAAATAAAACAAAAGAAATAACCTGCGCAATATAGCACACACATCCCTTTAAAACAACACATGTACTTTTATGTAATAACAATTGAGCGTAATAAAACAAATAGCATCTAGTATTTCAAACAGTAGCATTGTAAAATATTGCCCAAGGGATACAAAAATTACATTTGTTGTGCAATAATTCTTCTCAGGGATTATATCACTATTTAAATATTTTTCCTTCCCCCAAGTAGTATTTTACTGTTACTGTCCTCAAATCCAGGCACTATATATACATAATTCCATGAAAAGCAGTCTTAAAATTAAACCCCTCTTAATCCTTGTGCATGACACCAGCCCTGCAAATTAGAACATTCAACCAATCACTGCTGCTCCCATTGAAACAGCCACTGAAATCATGTTGAATGAAGAGCACGAATAGTGAAAGGGAAATACATAGTAAGTGGAAAAGAGATAGGGGAACGTGGAAGGGGAGCGAGAGAACAGGCTGCAATCCAGCAGAGCACTTAAGCACCTGCTTAACTTTTAAAGCACTTGAATAGTTCCATTGGACGCAATAAGATTACTCGTGATTGAAGTTAAACTGGTATGCAAGCACTCTGCTGGATCTGAGCCACAGAGAGGAAGTAGTAGCTATTGGCAGTACATTCAAAAATTTAATCCAAAAAATAACTAGCCATATTTCATACTATGAGGCTATAATTTCATGTAGAGATTCTGGTGAATACACAAACAACTTTTGCCTTGCTCTTGCAGTTAACTAGTCACCACTAGAAGCCCTTGAGGATACATTCTATGTTGCCTCTCATATGCCAGAAAGCAACTTCAATATTTAATTTAGTTATTTTGTAAAAATCTCTGTTGGCATTTTGAGGCAACATAATTTGGGACACTCTTTAAAATGTTCATGGGAATGATGATATAACCAAACTGTTCCAAATTCAATATCATTAATATTCCAAGTTTAATATCAAAAGGGATATTGTTAACATTTACTGATACGTTTATTTCACTAATGCAACTAATACCAGTTTAAATTTCTGTGGCTGAAAGACCAGCAGGTGCAGTGGCTCTTAGTTGTATTGTATGTGTTATGTTTCTTACTTATTTTCAGTGCACATCTGATGCAAGTCAGCCTTTGCTGCAACTGTTGGAATAGGAAGAAGGGTTCTTCCTGACATCATTCCCTTCATAACATGCACCTTATTTTTCATAATTTCCACATGACGTTCCATATCTTGTGAAATAAAATGTGGCCAGGATCCATGGTTTTTCTTATTGGAAAGAACAGGCACTAAAACCTGGAGGCAGAGCAGGGAAAGAAGGGTTACAAATCAGTTAAATGTTTAAAGTTTTTCAGTGGTACTTCACAACATACTGCTTCTTTAAATCCTGAGTGGAACAACAAACACACACCAAAACTAAACTAAAGCATACGTCAGAAACAAATGATTACTTAAATCAAAGTCAACTTTTTGATTTTCAATATATACTTTTCTGTTGATATACACGTGTTCAAACCTATTCCAATTGTGTTGTACACAAAAAGAATATAAATATGTATTTACACTCCCCACAAATCAACTGAGCCCAACATTAAGGTTCTTTTTCAGAAACCATGAACTATACTACTTTTGTTATTTCTCCTCCACCTTTTCCCCACAAAAAAACAGGAAAAAAAGAGGGAGAGAATTAAATAGCCAAGTCTCTGCATCCAACCTTTCCCATCAGAGGGCACAAAATCATCATCAACATCCCAGTCCCCAAGTGTCTTGGTTTAATAAACAAACAAATAATGAATAATCCCTAAATATAATTAAATTTTCTGGTCAAGTTCAACTTTATATTTAGAATAATCTCTTCAAGTAAAAATACCCTTCTATAATAAGCCTTTGTAAAATTATTTTTTTCCATTAGGGCAAATGTGTAGTTTTGTCTGTGACTGAATACTGCATATTCAAAACATTTATTTTTAAAGCCTTTAATTCCTTCATATAAACAAACATTTCCTAACTCCTAGCTACATTTTCTATAGTGCATATCACTGTACTTTTGAAGCACTTAAGCACATGCTTAACTTTAAGCATGTGATTATTGCTCACTGAAGTTTACAATTAGGCATGTGCTTAAGCACTTTGCCAAATGTGGGTAGAACATAGCTCCTGCTTAAGTGCTTTTATGAATCAGGTCTAAACTGTGACTAGGTAAATTAAATCTGCATACCAATGTCACATAGGGACCTTTTTTAGGATTATTTTTATTACATTAGTGCACATAGATCCCAGTCAGGTTAGGGCCCCATTAGGCTCAATATTGTACAGCCATAAAACAAACAATGAGCTCACCATCTTAGGCTCGAATGCTACAAACAGCTCATACAGAGCCCCACTGACTTCTACGTGTGCAGGACTCCTTGTAGGATATGGGGCATTAGTTTAAAACAAGGCACAACAGGGAGGTGAAATGAAGGGTGAAGGACAGGGAAAACAGTGATACAGTATAATCATGTTTTTGCATAGACTGAGTGCAAAATTTGTAGTTATAAACCTTGATTCTAGTTGTTGTGTTAGAGACAGATGAACAGCTCAACAGTGGCCTGAACTCCTCACCTGCCTTTCTACTGTCAGTTGTTCTGTAGCGTTCTATAGGCTTCATGGTAAAGCGTATGTTAAAGAGAGGATGTGCCACAAAGCATACCCAGAGCATGCCACCCCACAAAATGGCACTGCAATCACTGCACCTCAGTCCCCTCTTTGTTGTTCAGTAATCACTGTGGTCCCCAGGTGTGTGAAAGAGATCCTCTTAAAACGATAACTACTTAGAAATTTGGTGGAACTTCTTGGAGTTCACTGAAAGAGGATTATCACCCATCATCAAACCTGATAGTATTCAAAGAAAGTTCTTAAACTAAGGATGGGAGAAACCCCTTCAACAAGGCCAGTTTATAATTGTGTATATATTAAGTTTCTCTCTATTGAAGTTGTAAAACAAGTTTTATATGATTTCTGTTATCAAAGAATGGATCTGTTAATAAACAGCATTAAAAAAAGCAAAGAAGAGAAGAGAAAAATGAAAAGAAAAGAAAAAGATCCTCTTTATTCTGTGATGCAGTTCCAACTGCTTCTGCGCAACAGTGAACTTCCCGTGTGGGTGAAAAGATGAGCCAGGTAAGGTACAGTTTCTACTACCACACAGCCTCCTTGAATCTTCAGGGCTCTCATGCACCCAGGAGTGGGTGTGTTTGTGTTTATTAACTAGCATTCTTCCGCTTAGGATCTAATATATTAAATCCTTACAAAATAAATAACATTCCTCTGGCTCTTCCAGGCTCAAGACCCTCCTTCCCTTAGGGCTTTCCATTTACCGTTGGTTTAGTGCTTCAGGTCCCATGTCTCTTAGGCCTTGTCTACACTACACAGTTTTGTTGACAAAAGTCAGCTTTCGTCAACAAAACAGTGGAGGTGTACACACAAGAATAGTCCTCCCGCAGACTTAACTCCCCTGCTACGCCGACAAAATAAAACCATGTGGATGAGTGCCAGAGCTTTTTGCGCCGTAATTTGAGCGACACAGTGTCAGTGTAGACAGTGCACTTTCTTATATTGCCCTAATTGCCTCCTGGAGGCGTCCCACAATGCCCATCATGACTGCTCTGGTCAGCAGTTTGAACTCTGCTGCCCTACAGGTACACAGGCATGCACCTCTTCCCAGTTTAAAGGCCCAGGGATTTTTGAAAATTCCCCTCCCTGTTTCCTCAGTGTGGACTCTTCGCACAGTATCTTCCCAGCTGACCATGCCAGCTTTCCACAACAGATGCGCTCCCACATGGAGTACACCACAGCTGTTGGATCTGCTGGGTCCGGGGGACAGGAGGCTGTGCAGTCACAGCTTTGCTCAAGTCGTAGGAACTTTGATATCTATAGCCAGATGGCTCATGGCATGCAGGAGAAGGGACATGAAAGGGGCACACAGCAGTGCCATAAGATCAAGGAGCTGAGGCAAGCGTACCAGAAGGCACGGGAGGGCAACCATCTCTCTGGTGCAGTGCCAAAGACATGCCACTTCCACGAGGAGCTGCACACCATCCTTGGCAGTGACCCCACCACTACCAAGAGCCCTGTGGATACTTCGGGAGGACTGGAGGCAGCAGCCAGTGGAGTCAACCCCCAGGACAAAGTGCTGGATGAGGAAGTGGAGTTGAAGGAGGATGTGGGACATGCAACAACTCCAGAGGGGTCTAGCCAGTCCCAGGACTCTGGCACTGGCACTCACGAAGCAGGAGAGGCAAGCTCTGGTAAACAAGCATTTTGCTTTGATACTGCACAGTGATAGGACATTGAGGTCTCATTTATTTTGTTATAGGGTAGAAGAGAGATAAGCAATAGACATTAACAACAGAACCTATGCAGCTACGCAGTGGGGGCCCAGCGGAAAAAGTTTGTTAATATACACTGGGATGTCCCAGAAACCCTCCATAGAAATCTCTAGGAAACTTTCTACAATCCTCTGCTGAATGTTCCTTGGCAGAGCTGCCTTGTTTCTCTCCCAGGAGCAAGGGCTAGGCTGGATCTCCCAGTATCACTATGGGCATTTGCACATCCCCCATTGGAATCTTCCAGTCTGGAAAGAAAGTCCCAGCATGCAGCTTTCTATACAGTCCAGTGTTCCTAAAGATGCATGCATCATGTACCTTCCCTGACCACCCTGCATTGATGTCAGTGAAATAGCCCCAGTGATCCACCAGCGCCTGCAAGACCATGGAGAAGTAGCCCTTTCAGTTGATGTACTCTGTTGCAAGATGGTCTGGGGCCAAACTTGGGATGTGTGTGCCATCTATCGCCCCACCACAATTTGGAATCCCATTGCTGCAAAGCCATCAAGTATTTACTGCACATTATCCAGAGTCACAGTCCTTCGTAGCAGGAGGCTATTAATGGCCTGCACACTTGTATCACTCCCACAATGGACTTTCCAACCAAAGTGATTCGCAACTGATCAGTAGCAGTCTGGATTTGCCAGCTTCCGCACTGCAATTGCCACTAGCTTTTCAACTGAGAGAGCAGCTCTCATTCTGGTCTTTCCACTGAGGGCAAGGGCAAGCTCCGCACACAGTTCCAGGAAGGTGGCTTTCTGCATCCAAGATATCGGCAGCCACTGCTCATTATCCGATACATGCACCACAATGCGATCCCACCACTCAGTGCTTGTTTTCTGAGCCCAGTATTGACGGTCAACCATGTGCTGCTGCTCTCTGAATGCCAGCAGCAATCTTGAATTGTTGCCTGCCCTGCTGTGTGCAATGGAAAGAATCACAGATTCACTTTGTTTCCCAGCTTGTGAAATACTGCAGGACCAACCACGTTGTGTTCCTAACACTCATTACCAGATTGGTCATCAATTCAGGATCCATGCTTTCAGGCAGAGACGGTGGGTGCATAGTTCACAGGGACTATGAAAAAGGCAGGAAATGAAGTCAGTGGAATGATGGGATGGAAAGAACTGCATCATGGGACAGTGAGCACACCCCCATGATAAACTGCAATCTGTTCCCAGATCTCCGAGCAGTAGAGGGTGGCGAGTTGCACAGTGGGATAGCTACCCACAATGCAACTCTGTTGATGCAAGAGGACTGACTGTGGATGCGCTCTGCTGACACAAGTAGCGTTGTGTGGACATGCACAGCCGATGTAATTAAAGCAGCATATGGTTATCAATGTAACTTAAGTCAACTTAATTCTGCATTGTAGACAAGGCCCTAGCTCCCTCTGAGCAGAGAAGCTCCTTGTTCTGTCATCTGCCACCACTGAGAAAAGCCGAGCTCCATCCTCTTTGGAACACCCCTTCAGGTAGTTGAAGGCTACTATCAAATTCCCCCTCACTCTTCTCTTCTGCAGTCTAAATAAGCCCAGTTACCTCAGCCTCTCCTCGTAAGTCATGTGCCCCAGCCTTCTAATCATCTTTGTTGCCCTCCGCTGGACTCTCTCCAATTTGTCCACATCCANTAAATAAGCCCAGTTACCTCAGCCTCTCCTCGTAAGTCATGTGCCCCAGCCTTCTAATCATTTTTGTTGCCCTCCGCTGGACTCTCTCCAATTTGTCCACATCCATTCTGTAGTGGGGGGGCCCAAAACTGGATGCAATACTCCAGATGTGGCCTCACCAGTGCCGAATAGAGGGGAATAATCACTTCCCTCGATCCGCCGGCAATGCTCCTACTAATGCAGCCCAATATGCCGTTAGCCTTTTGGCAACAAGGGCACACTGTTGATAGATATCCAGCTTCTCGTCCATTGTAATCCCCAGGTCCTTTTCTGTAGAACTGCCGCTTAGCCAGTCAGTCCCCAACCTGTAGCAGTGCATGGGATTCTTCCATCTTAAGTGCAGGACTCATCAGATTTCTTTTGGCCCAGTCCTCCAATTTGTCTAAGTCACTCTGGACCCTATTCCTACTCTCCAGTGTATCTACCTCTCCCCCCAGCTTAGCGTCATCCGCAAACTTGCTGAGGGTGCAATCCATCCCATCATCCAGATCATTAATGAAGATGTTGAACAAAACTAGCCCCAGGACCGACCCCTGGGGCACTCCACTTGATACTGGCTGCCAACTAGACATCGAGCCGTTGATCACTACCCGCTGAGCCCGACAATCTAGCCAGCTTTCTATCCACCTGTCAGGGTTCCCTCCCCACTCTGAGGTTCAGATGTGGGGACCTGCATGAAAGACCTCCTACGCTTATATTCCACCAGCTTAGGTTAAAAACTTCCCCAAGGCACAAATTTCTTGCCCTGGGATGGTATCGCTGTCACCACCAAGTGAGTTAGACAAAGATTCAGGAAAAGGACAACTTGGAGTTCCTGTTTCCCCAAAATATCCCCTCCCCCCAAGCCCCTTCACCCCCTTTCCTGGGGAGGCTTGAGAATAATATACCAACCAAATAGGTAACCAAGGTGACCACAGACCAGACCCTTTGGGTTTTTAGGACACTAAAAACCCAATCAGATTCTTAAAAACAGAATTTTATTATAAAGAAAAAAGTAAAAGAAGCACCTCTGTAAAATCAGGACGGAAGGTAATTTTACAGGGTAATAAGATTTAAAACAGATGATTCCGCTCTAGGCAAAACTTTAAAGTTACCAAAAAAAAAAAAAGGAATAAACCTCCCTCTTAGCATAGGGAAAATTCACAAGTTAAAACAAAAGATAATCTAATGCATTTCCTTGCTATTACTTACTATTTCTGTAACATTAGATGTATCATTTCAGTAGGAGCTGGATTACTTGCTTGGTCTCGCTCTTTGTCTCAGAGAGAACAACACACAGAGCACAAAGCAAAAACCTTCCCCCACAGATTTGAAAGTATCTTCTCCCCTTATTGGTCCTTTTGGTCAGGTGCCAACCAGGTTATTTGAGCTTCTTAACCCTTTACAGGTAAAGGAGAGATTTTAGGCTACCCTTAGCTGTATGTTCATGACACCACCTTATAGTCCATTCATCCAATCCATACTTTAACTTGCTGGCAAGAATACTGTGGGAGACCGTATCAAAAGCTTTGCTAAAGTCAAGGTATATCATATCCACCACTTTCCCCATATCTACAGAGCCAGTTATCTCATCACAGAAGGCAATCAGGTTGGTCAGGCATAACTTGCCCTTGGTGAATCCACGTTGACTGTTCCTGATCACCTTCCTCTCCTCCAAGTGCTTCAAAATGGATTCCTTGAGGACCTGCCCTGCTCCATGATTTTTCCAGGGACTGAGGCGAGGCTGTAGTTCCCCAGGTTCTCCTTCTTCCCTTTTTTAAAGATGGGCACTATATTTGCCTTTTTCCCAATCGTCCGGGGCCACGCCCGATCACCACGAGTTTTCAAAGATAATGGCCAATGGCTCTGCAATCACATCAGCCAACTCCCTCAGCACTCTTGGATTCATTAGATCCGGCCCCATGGACTTGTGCATGTCCAGCTTTTCTAAATAGTCCTTAACCTGTTCTTTCACCATTGAGGGCTGCTCACCTCCTCCCCATACTGTGCTGCCCAGTGCAGCAGTCTGGGAGCTGACCTGGTCTGTGAAGACCAAGGCAAAATAAGCATTGAGCACTTCAGCTTTTTCCCACATCTGTCACTAGATTGCCTCCCCCATTCAATAAGGGTCCCACATTTTCCCTGACACTTTTCTTGTTGCTAACATACCTGTAGAAACCCTTCTTGTTACCCTTCATATCCCTTGCTAGCTGCAACTCCAATTGTGCTTTGGCCTTCCTGATTACACCCCTGCATGCTCGAGCAACATTTTTATACTCCTCCCTAGTCATCTGTCCAAGTTTCCACTTCTTGTAAGCTTCCTTTTTGTGTTTAAGCTCACTGAAAATTTCTCTGTTAAGCCAAGCTGGTCGCCTGCCACATGTGTTATTCTTTCTACACATCGGGATGGTTTGTTCCTGTGCCCTCAGTAAGCCTTCTTTAAAATACAGCCAGCTCTCCTGGACTCCTTTCCCCCCTCATATTAGCCTCCCAGGGGATCCTGCCCATCAGTTCCCTGAGGGAGTCAAAGTCTGCTTTTCTGAAGTCCAGGGTCCGACCGTATCCCAATCCCTGAGTTCAAAGCTCCCTCTTCCTTCAGGAGCAGGTCTCCCCAGTCCTCCTTCCTGGCTGGCCCTGGTGCCCCATCAGCACGGTTCTCTCACAGAAGAGCCTCCCTGCAGCTCTCTCTTGACACTAATCTCCCTTGGGAATTCCTTTTTAAGCCTCAGCAGATGGTTACAGGACTCTGGCACCCGGCACCCATTTCCAGCATGGTTGGTGATCCTTCTCAGAATTTGCACATATTTTTCTTCAAAGGGCTGTACCTTGGAACAGATTAGTGTTAAAAGGGATATGAAGGATGAGTCAGAGTTAGACTTTATTAAGGAGGCTACTCTAACCTTTCCAGATTTATGGAAACTGCTATGGCTTGGTTTTGTTTAGAAGGGAAAGTGAAAACGAGCAAGTTGTTTGATTTTTCATTTTCTTATTTTTGTTGAGTACTCCCTTGTGGTATGAAATTTTATTGAATATTGTGAACAACTTTTTAAATGAGAACATAAGGAACTCTTAATGAAATTTCTTGTTTCTATACTAAACAGACATAATGAAGCTGCTTTTAAAATGCCTGACACCTTCCAGTTTCTCATCCATCCATCCTTTTACTACTTTTAAAAAGGTTTAACTGCATTTTTGTTTTCAGTGTTTGCTGAAGTCTTTGACATGCCCTCTAATGTAGATAATCAGCAACACGAGTCGTCTCAGGTTATGNTTTTTTTTTTTTTTTTTCCTGCTTGGGGCGGCAAAAACCCTGGAGCCGGCCCTGCTAAACAGACATAATGAAGCTGCTTTTAAAATGCCTGACCTTCCAGTTTCTCATCCATCCATCCTTTTACTACTTTTAAAAAGGTTTAACTGCATTTTTGTTTTCAGTGTTTGCTGAAGTCTTTGACATGCCCTCTAATGTAGATAATCAGCAACACGAGTCGTCTCAGGTTATGCAAGATCTTTAAATCAAATAGTTGAACAGGTATTACTGTTGTGAAATTCTCAGTTGATTTCTGCAGAATGTATTAGTCAGGTAAACAGCTAGAGTAGCACTATCAGTATGATTTGTTACAACTAAATTCCAAATGTTTGTTTGTTGCTGTACATCCTCTATAGCAACAAACTAGTATTAAAAATTAATTACTTTTTTCCTGAATACATCTGAACAAATTGAATGCATAGCCAAACCAAATACATCAGCTTTCACAAAGGAGAATAGGCTCCCAAGTAAATGTGGAATTTGGAATTAAGACATCAATGTAGTGAATGTATTCTTGATCTCATCAGCAGCAAACTTCCTTCTTCTTTTCATTACAGTTTGTGGCCTCACTCCCTCTCTCCATGAACTAAAACAAAAAACAAAACAAAAAACCACACACTTGACTTTGCCAGCCTCTGTAAAAAATGGATTCCCAACGAAATGTGTGAAACCCTGCCTCATTGAAGTCAATGGGCGTTCTCCTACTGACTTCAATGGGGCCAGAATTTCATCCTTTATCTTTCCAGTGTAAGTTTGCTAAAGTTCTATTACCTCTTTTGCTCTTAACCAGCTTGTTTCCACTGGCCCCAAGACAGTAACTTCCTCCCAAATGACATGGCCACCCCAAAATAATGACCAATTCAGGGTCAACAAAGTCACTGGCCAACAGTGAGAATCTACAGTGCCCATCTGGTCTTAGTGTCTATCACTATTAATTTTTAAAAATAATTTTTGGATTACTACATCTTAATTGCACATATTTTTCACCTTACTGAAATACATTTGATTATATTCCTAATTAATCAAAGAATTTGAAAATTAAATTACATTTATAACATTGAAAAAGAATCATGCAAAGGGAACATTTTTGGAGAAGTATTAATATACTCTCATTTCTACTGTGTGTTCATTTTCATATTTAAATTCCTAAAGTCCTGTTTTTCTAATGCTTACCAGGAATTTTAAGTTTTTGTATTCTGACTGAGCTATTTTCTTACTAAGGACCAAATTCTGCCTTGAGTAACAGTGGTGTAAATCCAGAGTAACTTGATTTACTTCAGTGGATTTATAGCACTGTAACTCAGACCAGAATTTGACCAGATGTGAGTGTCTTAACTGACTGCCAGGAGAAGCAGTGACTAAAATATGAAATATTTTAAGTACAATTTTAAAAGGAGACAGTGGTCTTGCTATAGACCCAAACACAAAGAACAAGTGATCCCTGGAGATCTGGGGAATCAAGCATTTACATTTGTAATAAAAAAAAAAATGCTTTTCTTCCAACCATAAGATTCCAAATGCAACTTTAAAGCACCAGGGTTGAATTTGGCTCTGAGTAAGCACTGATGTCAGACGTGTTGCACGACTTTTATCAGCATTGAATTTGATCCTGAGAGCCTACCAACACAGGCTGTAAAAACTAAAGTAAAGTGTTTTGGATAATATGACTATGTATCTATGTAACAGGAAATTACATGTATACCAAATGAATGATTTCTGATGTCTGTTTGATGCTATGCAACTTATCTCATCCAGTTACTTGTTTTCATATTCCTCCTTTTAAGAAATAGAATAATATAACCAAAGAGTGACAAGATTTTAAAAACTTTGCATATATATTTATCTTTTGATTTACATTTCAGAGGAAGGTTCAGCAAAAGTGGAGTAAAATTTTGGCTGAGATCTACTGGAACTGAACTCCTATTAGCGGGGAACACTTTTTATATACCCCTCCTCACCGATCCTATACTCCCNGGGGGGGGGGGGGGGGGGGGGGGGGGGGGGGGGGGGGGGGGGGAGGCCTGCCGCACCCCCTCCCCCGACTTGAAGTGGTTTCCATCATATACAGGGTTTAGAGTTTGGTTCAATGGCTCTCAGCAGCCCGACTGTACAAATTGTTCCAGCGCCCCTGCCCTTCCTATGAAATAGCTATAGATGCATCAGATGCAAAAAAATTTTTGCTCATGTGACTGTGAAAGCTATTTTTAATTATTAAAATTAACATAGTTCTGACCTGGAGTAATGACTGCATATACTCTTAACTTTTGGCATGTAACTACCATCTGCTATTTCAATATTCCTGAATGAGAGATAATAATCAGCCACAGGAGAACTGACTCCTAACCCATCTTTCATGCTGACATCCTTTGGACAAGAGGAGTACTATACAATGTCCCTCACAAAATCTGGGCTGCTGAAAACGGGTTCTAGATGCCTGAACAGAAACAAGAAAGCACTTAACCTCTTACAAGCAGGTTATACAAAATGTTCAGTGTGTGCTTCAAGCTTCACAACAATTCAGATGATGAAATCACTTCAATTACAATAAATAATAATAATACAACATATATTACAATGCCTCCACTACCCATCCTTCTGTGACATGTCTAAGCAACAGTAGCTGCAGTTTTATTGTAATTTTTTTTCTTTTACCAGTGTAAGTGTTATGTTTCTGCTGTCCACTATCTGGTGGAAATTATAATAAATGCAAGACTCAAATGTTAAGTTTTATCACAAATGTTTAGTTATAAATACCTCTTCTATGAAATTAACTGTATGCTCAAGTGGTGTTGCAGACAACTCTTCAAATAACAGCTCTTTTTTGTAATTGTCTGTTCCAATGCGTTCCGTGGTCTTCATAATGCAAACTAATTTATGTGTTACATCACTGGGTATCTAAAGCAAGAGAATCATAGGTTATCAGTTCTACAAGAATATGATCTTTACAGTACAAAGTAGTCAGAGAATAAACACCAATAGCTGCCTTTTAGGTGACATATTCAATATTGAATATCGGCTACCACTCTGATACAATATTGAGGTCCTGGTCAGGCCTGTCGGGACTGAGTGGAGGGAGCAGAGCACAGAGATACAAAAATATCTGGCAGTAGAGCAGCCTGGGACTCTGAAGCACCTTTTCAGAATCCCTGTGCTGTGTGAGTGTCCAAAAATCTGTACCCAGACCTTGGACTTGCTTTAACGTCTGGTTTTTCACCTGCCTGTGGTTGATCTTTTGCAAATAGGCACCAGTTAAAAAAAAAAAAAGAACCCTCAAAAACAAGAACCCAAAACCCTATTTTATACCATACTGATAGAGAACTATGGCCATATTTTCAGACAACAATGTGCCTGCATCTCAGGGGTGGGTAAAATGAACCCCATACATGATGTCTGTAAAGTACTTTCAGATGATATATAGGGACAAATTCTATCCCTTGATATATGCCCATAACTTCCACTCAATACAAGCTAAATGAATGTTTCTGACAACAGTTTAGCCTAATTATTAATTCACATCCAACAATAAATTAACTTTCCAAAACTATATCCCTCTTCATGAAAGTGTTAGATGGACAACAATCTGGCCTTAAACTTTCAATTTTACGTTTCTTTGAGGTGGATGTATTTCATCATTTGAGAGCTATGGAATTTGCCATTGATTCCACCCTTGTTCAGAACGTGCTCCAGAATCTAAACTTTCAATTAAAAAAAAACAACCACCACAAACACACACACACTAGACTTCCTGGTTGCAAAAGAAACTGTACAAACAAACTGAGTGCAACAACTGATACATTGTCATCTTCCAGGGTCTGCAGACAGCCTGAAATCAAAGCTCCAAGAGATTCCTAACCAGCTGCCAAAAAACTTTCACAGCTTTACCCCTGACAATTTCAAAAATGCTACAAACCTATGTGTTGCCAGTACAAAATCTGCACAATAACTGAAAATGTGGGGATAGTGTAAAATAAATTGAATTTAAAGACAGAGAAAGACAGAGCTAGCATACTGACTGTATTATTTATATTCATATTTAATTAATTAAAAATCTCAGTTTAAGCGACCATATATTTTTCAGTCTGCCACAGAAAGTAGCTGGGCTTGCAGCAGAACTTACATCTGGTTTGCCACAAGAGGCTTTGACCAGAGCCAGGCTTTATAAAATTGTCCTATGAACTGTTTTTAAAATACAAAGCCACAAAGGTGCTCCTTTTCTGGATTAAGTCACACATTCAAGGCAGTATTGTGAAGATATTTTAAGACAAACTAATGACATTTACTATAATTAAGTGGCACAGGGTGGCCATGGAATGGCCCCATCAGGCAGTGGCTTGGAGCACCCATTATTGTTGTGTGTACTCTTGTCCCATTGGTTTGATATAATTAAGTTAGATTTTCTGTTTCGATTCTTTTGCAAGGGACATAAACGATAGCAAAATAGTACTCCAAGGGTCAAGAAATATGGGGAAAGAGGGCTACAGGTGAGATTTTTTTAAATTAATTTAGGGAAACTGGATAGTATACCGAACAAAGTAACTCCTTTTATTCCCCTAGAGACCCAATTCTGGTGGTAGAAATGGCCTTGGAGGACAGTTATTTGCATAATAGTGTTACTAATAAGTTTCTGGCAGCTGATGATCAAGACAAGTCAAGGCAAATTATTATTTTTTTAATCTCCAGTGATGTAGATGTGCAGTGGGTATTTTAACTAAGTGCATTGATATCTTTAGGAATTGAGATATTAACTAAGTAACACACATATACAATATTAAGTACTCTCAGTTACTTGCATTCCTAGCTAAAACCAGTAGTTTGTTAGCTCGATATAGCGCTGTCCTCGGGAGCCAAAAAAATCTTACTGCGTTATAGGTGAAACTGCATTATATCGAACTTGCTTTGATCCACCGGAGTGCGCAGCCCCGCCCCCAGAGCACTGCTTTACAGTGTTATATCCGAATTCATGTTATATCGGGTCTTGTTATANCTAGCTAAAACCAGTAGTTTGTTAGCTCGATATAGCGCTGTCCTCGGGAGCCAAAAAAATCTTACCGCGTTATAGGTGAAACTGCGTTATATCGAACTTGCTTTGATCCACCGGGGTGCGCAGCCCTGCCCCGGAGCACTGCTTTACAGTGTTATATCCGAATTCATGTTATATCGGGTCTTGTTATATCGGGGTAGAGGTGTATTACATTGCGTAGGCGATGTCTTGGCCTCACTGAAGTCAATAGCAAAACTGCCATTGAGTTCAGTGGAGCCAGGATTTAACCCATGTATTTTAAACAGGATAGGCTAATAGTCTAGAGGGTTGAGTCCTCTCCATCACTATGGACCAGACTGGACCCCCATTCTCACACTGGTGAGCAGTTACTCCCATGAGTAATCCAATTGATTTCAATTGATCTATTTGTGCACTCACAAGTGTAAGGGCATGTCTGTCCCAATCTGATCCTACCTTAACCAAATCACCTTTTAAATACAGTGATACTCAGATCTGAGTGATTCAGGAGCCAAATTAGCAGTCAACATTACCCAAGAGCAGGGCCGGCTCCAGGCACCAGGGGCGGCACGTCTAGGTATTCGGTGGAAATTGGGCGGAGGGTCCCTCACTCCCGCTCGGGGAGAAGGACCTCCCGCCGAATTGCCGCCGCAGATCGCGATCACGGCTTCTTTTTTTTTTTGGCTGCCTGGGGCGGCAAAAACCCTGGAGCCGGCGCTGCCCAAGAGAGTCATAATACTGTGAATTCATTGTTTCATTTACTACAATACTATATATAAATATATAATCACTCTCACAGCAAATAAGTTTAATAGTACAAGCTGATAACTTATCACAGTAAAAGATCCTGATTGGTTAATAATTAAATCAGCGTTTTAATCATGTGATGACAACTACCACAGGAGACACTTTAAAAAGCCACTTGCTGCTCCCAAGCCTCAGTCTGAATATCACTATTTTAAAGGGAAGACCCTTAAGAAGAGGGATAAGAGCACCAGAGGGGTGGAAAGGAATGGCTGACACTGAAGTAGTTTCTACAGAGTGCAGGAATGCTAGAACGTCTACTCTAAAGATTAAAGTGAAATTAACTTCAATAAAATGTGTTTATATATTTCCACTTATTTCCCCCCTAGAATCATTGCAGTGGGGACAAAACTAGAAGGGTCTAAACATTGTTGGTGATGATGGTTCAGATAAAATTAAACTCTGCTCCCAATTTATCCCCATATCTACTAATATTAAGAGGCTTGACTCCGTTCATCGGGAAGTCCTAACCCTGAAAGGGCCAAGCAGTGGGATCGTGCTTTTCATGGCATGTCTTAAGGTCTCTGTGCTATAAAACACTAGCAAATATATTTGCAGCATCCCGAAGCCCAAAGGGTACCGTATTTGTAATTCAAACTTCAGCACCTTACCTTCTGCATAGCTGTTAACGTTCCTGCCAGAGGGGAGCAAAACAGCAAGAAAGCTGGTTCGGTTTTATCCAAAAACTCCGCCAGGATTTTCTGGTTCTCCTCATTTTCAAGATATTTGCTCCATTTCTCTGCTTGAAAGTTCAGCAAAAGTGCCAGACGGTGCCCCACAAACTGGACCCTCTCCTCCTCTGAGAAACTTTCTTCCTGCGCAGCCTCTTCCTCCTCCATCTCCAGCCCAAGAATTGGAGGGGCTGGTGGGAGCCGCTGAAGCGCAAGCGGACTCCCGCACAAGTTGCTGCTCAGGGAATAACCTGTCCCTCGTCTTCAAAGGCCCGCCCGCACGGCAGACACCACTTTGTGTCCCCTTGCAAATGCACCAGCCCTGGTTGGCCCGGGTGGTTTGCAGTTCAGTTCCCTCTACAGCCCCAGCTCGTCCCGCATTGCAAATCACCTCAGCTACAGGACGGCGCAGTTGCTTCTCTAAAGTTTCCTTCCTCCCCTGTATTTGCAGTTCGCCTGCGGCTACCTCACTGCCCTGTCTGTGGTCCTGACAAGCAGCCAGGGCACTAGTTACATTGTTGCCTGCTGCAGCCTCAGCTGCCATAAATTGCAGGGCAGCGGCGTCCGGTTTCCCTGGGGATGACGGAGCCACTGGGACAGCCGGCCCCGCCTCGCCAGGGAGTAAATCACACCTCTTCCCAATCAGGGCACCGCCTCCTGGGGAACCAACCACCATCACCCACCGGACTGGGGGAGGGGGCGGCAGAGAATTTTCAGCTTCTCTGTGGAGCCAGCTGGGTTTGGGGGGCTCAGAATAAGGTCGGAGGTTTTCACGGTCTCTGATACAATTCCAAGTTCAGCCTCCCCCCTCCTCCTTCTCCACCCCTCTGCCCGCTCCCCCGACCCGGCCAGGCACCCGCGCAATGGTGAAGGCTCCATTCGGTGAGGCTCTGGCTGGCCGCACAGAGTTTGGAGGACGCTGGTCCCCTCCCGGGTGAGCCGAGAGCCCAGTTGAATAGGATCCTGGCCGTGCTGGATGTGAGGGGCCTGTCTGTCTGCGCCTGGCGGGAGGAGGGATACCACACCCTTGGAGCACAGAAAGGGCAGAATGAGGAGATTTAGGCGTGAAATGCGCGCTCCTCCTTGTGAATCCCAACACCCAGGGTTGTGGGACAGCGCTTATGGACAGTTTTGTTTTTTAAATGGGGGGAAAAAAGGCAACTTTGCGATTAATAACTCAGCTGCTTGGTGTTGCAACAACAAAATGACTAAGTGACCGCAAAACATGTGTATAAAATGTCAATGTGGAAAAATAATGCTCCACCTTTGCACTTTTTAAAACAGTACAGTACTGAGTCAGCATGTTTTATACCCAATACTCAAACCTAAACATGCATGTAAGATTGTAACACGATTCCAAGAAAGCACATTATTCTAAGTACAGTGCAATGGTTAGTTTAAAGATATATATGCATGCAATATTTGTATATATCTAAATGCTGCAGTTTGGTGGATTATTAGGGCCCTACCAAATTCTCGGTCCATTTTGGTCAATTTCAGTCATAGGATTTTAAAAATCATAACTTTCATGATTTCAGCTATTTAAATCTGAAATTTCACGGTGTAATTGTAGGGGTCCTGACCCAAAAAGGAGTTGTGGGCAGGTCACAAGGTTATTGTAGGGGGGTTGCGGTACTGCTATCCTTATTTCTGCGCTGCCGTTGGCGGCGGCTCTGCCTTCAGAGCTGGGCAGTGGTGGCTGCTGGCCAGGAGCCCAGCTCTGAAGGCAGAGCCGCTGCCAGTGCAGAAGTAAGGGTGGCAAAACCATACTATGCCATCCTTACTTCTGTGCTGCTGCCGCAGAGCTGGGCCCTCAGTCAGCAGCCACCACTCTCTGGCCACCCAGCTCTGAAGGCAGTGCAGAAGTAAGGGTGGCAATACTGTGACACCCGCCCCCCCAAAAAATAACCTGGCAACCCCCCTGCAACTCCCTTTTGGGTCAGGACTCCCAATTTGAGAAAGGCTGTTCTCCCCCTGTGAAATCTGTATAGTATAGGGTAAAAGCCCACACACACACACAAGAACTAGATTTCACGAGGGGAGACCAGATTTCACGGTCCATGACATGTTTTTCATGGCCATGAATTTGGTAGGGCTCTAGTAATAATTTACAGAACCCTTTTCTTATAGGTCAGCAGTTCAAATATAGCCAAGATGACTGAGAATTGATACCATGAGTGGCCTATCAGAAATGGGTGGGTAGTCTCAGTCCAGTCCCAAGTGGACAGCTCTATACAAGATTACCAAAAAAAGAAAAATCCCTCCCCCAATCAATAGATACATAAATAAACCCACAGAAAAATATATGGGGAGATGGCAAAGGTTTTTTTCAAACACTTTTAAAATGCTAACAGGAAGCTATTCATCTAAAATAAAACTACTTTAAATAAAAATAAGTTTAGAAAATGTTTAGCTTTATCATGTAAATTACACATCATCTTCTCCTCTCTTCTTTCCCTCCACCCCATCTCTGTTCAGTGCCGGTGGTACCAGCTCCTAATCCACCCCTTTGCTTTCAGTACATGCCCCACACACTCTCTTCACCTCAGAGCAAGTGAAGATGTACATTCCACTATTCTTCCACAGATTTAGACACAACTGGACCTACTTATAGCCACATTGGGGGCAAATAGCTAGGAGAAAAGTGCAGAAAAGTAGCAGCACAGAAAGGTCACTGAGCTTGGCTTGTGGTATGGAGGGCAGTAGAGAAGAAGGAAGCATAGGGCAGCTGGTGGAAATAGAACATACCAACACACTTGAGACTGCTCTGTGTTGAGTCAATAAGTAAACGGGTGGTATATTGAGGCTTAGATAGAAACAGAACATGTTTATTCAAGCAGAACACACAGGGGGAGACTCCTTGCCTGACAGAGTTTTACTACACCTGTGCACCTGGCACATCATTTCCAGGCAGCAATGGAGCAGCAGCTCCACCTGTCAGAGTAGTCAGCTGCTGCTGATATGGTAGGAAATCTATTCCAGAAGGATGCACTATCCCTAGATCCAGGGCAGCAGCACCAGGAGAAGAGTGAACACCAGAGCAGAGTGATCATGCCCTCCCTTTGCAAGGTAGGCAACCATTCACTGCTCAGAAGGGCTTGTTTCTTTGTTTCCAACATGCATAGGCTTTTCACCTTTTAAAAAATAAAATACATGGTTTATGTGTTTATGGATGGGTGGTACCCCTGATTGTAGACATCACAAAAATCATCATCATAATTGGCCCTAACTGGCACCTTTGATGGCAATCTTGACAGAGAACCCATGGACTAAATCAGGTCAAGGCATGTTGGTAGGCATTGTAGGGAAGCCCTCACTACCACTCCATGTACCCATTCTGTGGATAAATAAATATGACAGCTAAAATAGAAGACTATTAAAGAAAAGCATGTCACCTTCATAATTGCTCTCAGAATGTTGTACTCAAACCAGGTCAGGTGGAAAGTGAACCTCCTGTCACTCCAAGGACTTCTGAGTTGCTAAGCTAAAGACACTGTATAATAAATCAATACTTCCCACCCTTCTGCAATTTAAGTTACAATTTTCTTCGTGTACTAATTTCTTCAGAAATCAGGTAACAGGACCATTTACACTGTTCTTCACACCAGGGTTCGCCTTTAGAAGTCAAGTTTCCGGCAAGAAGGAACTGAGGATGGGGGGGAGCCAGCAGTGCCCCTTATACCACGTATATGTGTGCCACTCCAGAGAGCGCCAGAGCCGGTCCCCTACGGATACCACTGAGGGAAAAACTTCTGGCACTGGTGCATGTGGTGGGCACACACACCTACAATGGAATGGACACAAGCAAGCACTCTAAGAAGGTTGACTTATGAACACTAATGCAGAAAAGGAAGAGGTGTTCAATAAATATGTCTGTTCTATTTTTGGGGGGGAAATCAGATGATTCAGTTTCATCATAGTGATGATAACACTCTTTCCATTGCACTAGAATATCTGGTGGATGTTAAACAGAAGCTACTAAAGTCAGACATTTTTAAATCAGTAGGTCCAGATAACTTGCATCCAAGAGTTTTAAAAGAGCTGGCCAAGGAGCTCACTGGACTGTTAATGTTGCTTTTCATTAAGTATCAGAGCACTGAAGACTTCAGCAGACTGGAAGAAAGCTAATGTTGTGCCAAGTTTTAAAAAGGGTAAATGGGGTGACCTGGGCAATTATAAGCCTGTCAGCCTGACATTGACCCCAGGCAAGATAATGAAGCAGCTGATACACGACTCGATTACTAAAGAACTAAAGGATGGCAATGTGATTAATGCAAATCAACATAGGTTTATGGAAAATAGATCCTGTCAAACTATCTTAATATTTTTTTCTGATGAGATTACAAGTTTGGTTGATAAAGATAATAGTGCTGATGTAATATACTTAGACTTCTGTAAGGCATTTGACATGGTTTTACAAAAGGTAGATCGTGCCAGACCAATCTGATCTCTTTCTTTGAGAAGATAACTGATTTTTTAGACAAAGGAAAGGCAGTAAATCTAATCTACCCGGATTTCAGTAAGGCATTTGATAAGTTCCCATGTGGAACTTATTAGTTAAATTGGAGTAGATGGGGATTAATATGAGAATTGAAAGATGGATAAGGAACTGTTTAAAGGGGAGATTAAAACAGTTCATACTGTAAGGTGAATTGTCAGGCTGGAAGGAGGTTACTAGTGGAGTTCCTCAGGGATAGGTCTTGGGAACCTATATTATTCAACATTTTTATTAATGACTTTGGCACAAAGAGTGGGAGTGTGGTAATAAAATTTGCGGATGGCACAAAGCTGGAAGATATTGTCAATATGGAGGAGGACCAGAATATCATACAAGAAGATCTGGGTGACCTAGAAAACTAAAGTAATAGAAATGGGATAAAATTTAATAGTGCAAAGTGCAAGGTAATGCACCTAGGGACTAACTAAGAATTTTTGCTATGAGCTGGGGACTTGGAAGCAACAGAGGAGAAAGACCTGGATGTATTGGTTTATCACAGGATGACTATGAGCCACCAATGTGATGCGGCTGTGAAAAAGGTTAATGGAATCCTAGGATGCATCAGGCGAGGCATTTCCAATAGAGACAGGGAAGTGTTAGTACCATTATACAAGCCACTGGTGAGACCTCATCTGGAATACTGAGTGCAGTTCTGGTCTCCCATGTTTAAAAAAGATGAATTCAAACTGGAACAAGTGCAGAGAAGGGCTACTAGGATGATCCAAGCAATGGAAAATCTTCCATATGAAAGAAGACTCAAAGAGATTGGCTTTTTAGCCTAACCAAAAGAAGGCTGAGGGAAGATATGATTGCTCTTTATAAATACACCAGAGGGATAAATAACTTAAATAACTCCTTTCCCTTCCAGGTAAGTGCCAATGAATAAATGGTTATAAACTGACCATCAACAAGTTTAGGTCTGGGTCCAATTGAGGTATTATGGCCATCTCCATGAGGTATTTACAGAGGCGAAGTGTCTGTCCTTATGGGTTATGGCTGGGGAAGGATTGACAAATATTGCACTGAGCTGCAATGTGAGCCTCTCCCAAACAGGAGAGGCGGTGTTGATGGTTGTTGCTGACAGAGAAGGATCTCAGGCAGGAGGCACAGAGTTTGAAGGCTGGAGTTCTGGACATAGTCCCATACCCAAATGGGGTGGGGTGGAGGGGCTCGAGGGGACCCACATACTCTAATCTAATTCTAAAACTATCAGAACTACTAAATCTATATGTTATTAACACTACAAACTATTTACAGCTAAAATAATGTTTTTCAGAATGACGTCAGAACTGAGGACACTAAAGTTCCTGACCCAGACCATGTGGCGGTGAGAAGGAACTGGAGAGGCAGTCGGTCCCTCCCGCCCTTTGTCACCTTGGTCGGAAGCATGAGGCAAGCAAGGGTGCATGCGTAAGACTACTTTCAAATTCACTGATTCTGAAAGGATGATATTCATGTGCAAACCACAGTGGAATACAATAGGGACCATCACTAGCAGAACTCTAGAAACTTGAACTGGTCAAAAAAAAAAATAGAGGGAGGTGAATTTTTTGAGATTTTTTTTTTTTTTTTGGCAATACATGTATCCTCCTTTCTAACAAAAATTTCAAAATCAGTATGTTTTGACCAGCTTTACTAATAACTTAGGAATGGGACCCAACCGACTAGCCCTTAATATCTTCCTGTCTCATCACCAGGCCAAAGTAACTTTAGAGCCTGAACAAACAGATTGTGTTTCCCTCCTGTAGCAGGGCGACGACTCACTGGTGTGGCGCCTCCTGCTGGTTGTCCAGGGAATTAGCTCTTTTCCTGCTCCGGAGCGGCCTCTGCCGGCCAGTGTCTCGCCTGCGGCTGGCCCTTGTGTCCCTCCCAGACCCCGGTGCCCCTCTACATCAGGGTTCTGCCCCCAGCAGTAACCCACAGTCTGGGTCTCCCCACCCAGGGGAATCCCCAACCCTCTATCCCCACCTTGCCTCTGTGGCTACTGCCAGTCACCATCTCACTGGGGCAGACTGCAGTCTGTAATGGCCACTCATCATCGGCAAGGGGTTTAGGACCTGCTGCCTTTGCCTGTCTGTGGGCTGCCCCCCTGCAGCCCCAGTACCTTTTTGGCCTTTTTTAGCAAGGCCTGCAGCCTGGGGCTCCCCAGCTCCCTCTGCCCATCCCCAGCACTGCTCCACCTCAGGTACCCTTCTCAGCTCCCAGACAGCCAGGTCCTTCTCTCTCAGAGGCTAGAGAGAGACTCTCTTCATCCTTCTGGCCCCTTCTGGCTGCAGCTGTGACTGCTTTCCCAATCAGCCCAGCCTTTCCCCTGCCATAGCCCTCTCCCAGGGCTGTTTTAAGCCCTTCAGGGCAGGAGCGGGGTAACCACCCTGCTACACTCCTTTTCATATAAAGTTGCTCCATATCCTGTCTATCTTGTTTATATTGCAAGTAGTTCAGTATATGGAGGCCTTTTATCAAGTTGACTCAGCCAAACATAGACTGAAAGTCTCAATTTAAGATATGTAAGAAGATGTAGCATCATTAATTTAGCTAGATACCTGGTGTGTAAGTCTTACTCAATTTTAATTTCTCAGGCACTCAGTCAACAATACTCAATTGTCCTGATGGTCAGCAAAGGACAGTGCCTATCTGTGAGAAGGTCATAGTTACATGAAACATATAATGTTGTAGAGCTCTAAAACACTTTAAGATACTGAATGTACGTCATCTGCAAAGAACCATTTTATGTTCTTTATTATTATTTATTATTAAGATGCTCTGAGCCTCTGGAAAATCTTTGATAGCTACTGCAAGTGGTTCAACGTATAGAACAAATACATGAGGTAACAAAGGACACCATCTGAACAGAAATCACTGAGATAAAGAAATGAACATGGACAATTGTAGAACAGATTGGTATAGGTTATTATGTAATGTCTGAAATTAAATTTCTCCAGCATTACAAAAAGATAGAATTCTTTGGGACTTTCTTTGCTTCTGTGACAGACCTCCAAATCTGTTTTGGTTTTTCCAATAAATTTCTCTTATACTATTCCTTAACAAATAATTTCCATTCAACAAGTAGAGTAGAATACGGCAAATATTTGCTTCACTCAATCTTTTTCATTGCATTGTGTGCTTATGTATTTGCTAGGTGTGTTTCCTGAACTCTTTTTCAAGAATGAAATAACTCTTATATTTCATGGGATGGTTAATTACATGTACAGAATTTGCAAGAATGCAAATGAGATTAATGTCTGTATCCAAGAAATTCCCGTCTAAATAATTATTTTTAAATGTATATTGCCTCTCAGGGTACCCTCCACAGGTAAATTATTGGGTAATCAGTCTGTTGTCACTGACTAATTAAATAAAACTTCTAAATTTAATAACATTCTTTAACTACAGCTATATATAATACCCTGCTGATGCAAAGTGAGTAGGGCAGTTATTAAACAGTCACTATTAAGGCAGAACAAAGGTCCAGCTGACAATAGTGTCCGGCTATGCAATAATAAGACCATAGTGAATCCCAGCTAATTCACAACGATTAAACAATGTACAAAGCTTACACAGTCTTTACTCTTTTTACACCTTTGTAATATTTCTATGAGAGGGAGCTTTTCAAGCACTATGAAATTGCATATTGAGTTTAATATTAAATAAAATTAACCATGGTAAATCTAAATTACTTAATTTGAAGCTTTTAGAATGGTTGTGTTGGGCATTAATAAGGTAAAATGCCTCCTTGAGTAAGAGTAGGAGCATGAGTTTACCCCTATTTAGCAGCCTTAGGCTCTGATTAAACAGTGTTTTTACATAGGTGCCTAACTTTAAAGCTGAGAGTAGCCCCATGGGCTACCAAGCTATGTACTAATTCAAGGCTATATCATCAAGAAGTGTTAAGACATTTTGACTTCAGTTTTTCTGCTCTTAAATCTTTGCAAATTTCAGAGCTTCTTCAGAATTTTTAAACAGAGTATGAAGCAGCCAAAGCTTCACCATAACAAAATAGAGGACTATTGAGATAATTCAGGGGGTCTATCTATATGAAAATGATAACCGTGTTATTTTATATAGACTCCTTAATTAGTACATAGTCTGTAGAGTACCAAATGTTAGGTTGTCATAAAATAATTACAGGAGACATTCCCTATTAATCAGCACAGTGTTGAATAGAAGTATACATCATAACAATAAGAAATTGATCTATATTTTGGTTAAATAATATTTCAATTTTAATTACACACAAACATTAATTAAAATGGAAAAAGAAGTCTTAAGACATTTTGACTTCAGTTTTTCTGCTCTTAGACCTTTGGAAATTTCAGAGCTTCTTCAGAATTTTTAAACAAAGATTTGTGTTCCTTTAAAGATATTCAGGATTGCTGGATATAGTATATCTAATCACCAAACAGTTTCCTTGATAAAGTCAATGTTGCTGTAAAACAGAAAAAAAATCGGGGGCAGGGGGATTTTTTTAACTCCATGAGTAGGAAAAATCTCTTTTTATGATAATCTGTAAAATGGATTGCCTGTCTTTTAAGTTATGTAAGCAGATAGTTACAGGTTAAGGGGGAAGGACCTGTGTCTGTTGTTTGAGGCTGCTATTATTTGGTCTCCTTCTGTTAGCTGATTCTCAAACCCCCTGTGCCCTTTCAATGAGTTTGTCTACGGAGGACTGGAGAGAGATTTTGATTTTTGAAAACTTACTATCCCTATTACTGTGGTCAAGGTTAAGGTAATTTCTTGTATGATCTTCAGCTTTGCAAATCCCAAGTGTTCAGACCCATAAAGTTTACAGACTGGTTTTAAAAGAGAGAGAGAGTGAGAGAGAGAGAGAGTGTGTGTGTGTGAAGCTCAAAGATTAGAAGTAGTTCACCCCCAACGTGTGTGTGATTTCAGGTTCAAAATTCAACTGCATCTGTACAAAAAATTCACACACAAAAATGCTTGCCTGGCTGCTGAGAGGGGGACTCCACATACATTCCCCTATCCTAACATCTGGCAGGGTGGGGGGCTGCTACTCTTTCCCTTTTCTACTCCCTCATCTACCTGTACTGTCTCCTTCACCTTCCTGCTAGAACCTCCCTTCCTCTCCCAGTCTCTGCCTCACCCGGTCCTCCCCTGCCCCATTCACATTATCTTTCACACTCCCCCCGTTTCCTCTCCCACAATGTCCCATTTCCTCTTCCAATCCTTTCAGTCTCCTGCCTCTTGCATGTTAAATCTTACCTACTGCACACTTCCATTTCCATGCCTCCTCATGGTTTATTGTCCAGTAGCCCAGAAAGTGATCACCTTCCTTACGGTTTGCTTGGCCTCAGTCCCATTAGAAACAGTGGAAGATAATGGCTATTTTTAATAAGGGTAAGCCTCACTGCCAAATGCAAAGACTGCAGGAAAATAGCACATCTGTAACCCTGCCCCCCCAAACTTGACCCTCTCCACACCCCAACTTGCTCTTTTCCTTTAACAAACGATTCTCTTCCAACACCATTAGTTGTTGATGTCTTGTGTAATAATGTCTTGTGTTGTGAGAGCTGAGAGGGTAGTTTGGTGAAGAGGACGGTGGAAGGCTGGTATTCCTTATGGGGCAGAGCAAAGTTGTGGTCTGGTGTACAGTGGCTGTTGCAGTGGTGTGCGCCTGTGAGTGGAGAAGCAGGCATGTCCTGTTCAGGGCTTAACCTTTCATTGCTTGGCTTTTGGGAGTTAGCATCAGTTCTGTTATGCATGTAGCACCTGTTAGTGCTTCATAATTAAGTTTTTTATGTATTAACTTACTTATTTTTAAAGTTTAAGCAGAGATGGAGGGTTGCACAAGAGGGGGGCATTCCTGAGGGAGGGAACAGAAGTGCAGCTGGTTACTGAAAAGATTTAATCTATCAGCAGCTGCATATGAACCCATGTCTATTAGGTCAGCAGCTAACCATAAAACCCTTCTCTGTTGTAGAATAAAATCTGACCGAAAATTGTAGCTCCTCAAGAGACTGCATGAGCGCATGGTGCATCAAGTCCATCCAAAAGTCTATCGCATTTATATGCACACCGCCCACCATGCATACTTGCACATAGCTCAACAAATTTATGTACGTGATGCATAAAATTTAGCTGTCAGCACTATCAGATATTACAAATAACATCTACAAATGATCCTAAATTCAAATGAAGTGTTTTTAAAAACTACATGCTGCTCCAGATATACTGAGGATATACACCCTATCAAATTTTGTTTTGTAAAAGACGATGCTTTTTAAAATATATCAGCCAACAATGGAAGGTCAGACAGTCGAAGACAAATTTCAGTCAGAACCCAATTTCAAAGACTTCCTATTAACAGTTATAAAGATAATGCAAACAAAGCTACATAGAAAAATGGAGGTTAGTTACCTGTGACTGAAGGTTCTTCAAGATGTGTGGTCTCAGTATGTATTCCACACATGGGTACACATACACTCCATGCACCAGAGACTTCTCGCAAGTAGTGTCTATTGGTCAGCACCTGTGCAGTTGCTCTTCTTGTGCTCCATTCAGAGGATATAAGGGGTGGTGTCAACCAATGCCTCTCCACTTCCTCTCCTTACCACAAATCAGATGAGGTCCAAAACAGAGGGGAAGGCCGGTAGGTAGTAGAATAGTAGGGACCACCATCTTGAAGAACCTCCTGTTCAGGTAAGTAACCTCCATTTCTTCTTTAAGTGCCAGTCCCTATATGCATTCCACACATGAGTGATTGGTAAGCAGTATACATAGAGGAGGGTGTGTGTGTGTGTGAGGATGCAGTTGGTATAGGTGTCTGTGAAACTGTCTGAACAGCTGCATCTGCAGAAGAGGCCTGGACTAAAGCATAATGTTTTGTGTCAGTATGGATGGAGCTCCAGGTAGCTGCCCTACAAATGTCCAGTGTAGGTACTTCTCAAAGAGACGCTGTTGAGGTTTCTTGTGCTCTAGTAGAATGGGCCCTTATCCTGTCCAAGGGAGTAATGAGAGCCAACTAATGACAAAGAATGATGCAGCCTGAGAGCCACGTAAAGAGTCTCTGAGCGGATAATACTTATCCTCACGGTTGATCTACTATAGCAACAAACACCCACAGTGATTTCCTAATTGTTTTCGTTCTTTACAGAGAGAATGCTAAAGTCCATCTGACATTGAAAGAGTGAAGTCTCCTCTCCTCATTGGAAACACGAGGTTTCAAATAGAATGCTGGCAAATGAATAGGTTGATTTATGTGAAACTCGAAAATTACCTTGTGTGGGAGGAGTTGAAGGGAAACCTTCTGTGACACTACACCCCATATTCATCCTACTATTATTATTATATGATTATGGCATAATTATGATGCATTTTGTACAAGAGAGGTCATGTAAGGTGACATTGGAAAAGTTATGATTTGCTGAATATGATTATTCTATGTATCATTTTTGTATCTGAAGTTATGAATATTGACTGTGGATCTGTATTTCAAATGAGCTTACTCTGGAAAACAGCCACAGCCAGCCTTTCTGGTACAACAATGAAAAAGCCAAACAGTGCTAATGGCTCATCAACAAAGACGATGGGCTGTGGAATAGCTTAGCCTTCCTGTGGACATTTCGGCCAGCCTGTAAGTAATGGCTGCTATGACTCTGCAAGGGCATGTGACCAGCCCACATGACTCTGGACTCCCTTTTGGGTACCTGTATTTTTCCACAAACTGGGCTGGGAACTGTTTTTGGAACAAAGGGTTCCCACCATATGCTAAAGCTATATAAGGCAGGGAGTGACATCATCTGTTGTTCCTCACTCTCCCACAACTCAACACCTGAGAGAAGCTCCAAAAGAAAAAGACTTGGAACCGGGGAGGGAATCCCAAGCTGCAAAGCAAATGCACCTTGTCCCTTAAGAATCAACAAGCCTGCTTGTATCATCAGCCAGGGGGAGAATTTGCTAACTCATATCCTATATTTCTAGTGTCTTAGGCTGAGTTTGCATTTTTGTTTATTTATTAATTAATCTGCTTTGATTTGTTTGCTCTCACTTATAATCACTTAAGATCTGTCTTTTGTAGTTAATAAACTTGTTTTATATTTTAACCTAAACCAATGTGCCTTTAAGTGAAGTGTCTGGGGAAAATATCAGCTTGGTTACCATGAGTGTGCATATTCCTATCCACATTGAGGGAGGGGCAGATATATTAATACGCTTACACTGTACAGATCCCTGTGCAGTGCAAGATGATATAATTTTGGTTTATTCTTGGGGGGGGGGGGGGG
>QXTE01000086.1:501830-535631 GCA_003942145.1 Platysternon megacephalum | reverse complement strand
GGGGGGGGGGGGGGGGGGGGCGAGAGAAGGGGGCAGGGTGCCTGGGGAGCTGGGAAACTGGTTGGGTCTGCTGTTTGCATTCAGGTAGCCCAGTCTGGGTGAGTGGTGCCACCTGCTGTCGTGTTGGGTGATAACAGGGCCTGGGTGAGGTTGGCTGTGTCCCCAACCCCGCTGTGTTTTAGAGAGGCGCAGCAGTTCCCACAGCTCCCAGACTGCACCCCAGGGGTAACAACCCATCACACCTTTTCCTTATGAAATATGGTGTATGGTGGGTCAGCCAGGAGAGCTACTAGTTCACTCACCCTTCTGGCAGATATGATGACTAGGAAGGCGACCTTCATGGGGAGGCACTACACACATGGCCAACAATTCAAAGGATAGTATGATAAGTACTGAGAATACAAGATTGATGTCCCATTGTAGTGTAGGTTTTACCACCAATGGCAAAGTACTAACAAGACCTTTCAGAAATCTAACTGTTGTTGGCTGAGTAAAAATAAAGTAGCCTTCTACTGGAGGATGGAAGGTACCAATTGCTGCTAGATGGACCCTAGCTAATTAATGGAAAGCCCTGACAGCTTCAGGGACAGGTGATAGTCTAAAATAGCAGGCATGTCGACTGATTCTGGAGATAACAGGTTCTGTTACATCCTGTTAGAAAAACTACTCCATTTAGCTAAACAGAATTTTCTGGAGTCTTTTCTTCTTTGAGTGAGAACAGATTGAACTGCCTCTGAACCTGAATGCTCTATGTTCTGATGTGCATCCAAATACCAGGCCATGAGGTGTAGATGGTTTGTGTTGGGATGTTTGATCTTGCCGTTCTCCTGAGTTAACAGGTCCAGGAAGGGATGGATGCTAATGAGAGACACATTGACATTTGTAAGAGGTCCAGAAGCAAGAATTGTCTGGGCCACTTGGGTGCAATGAGAATGTGACAGTTCTTGGGGTACTCAGGACTGTGAGCCAACTTGTTCTCTCCCCACCCTTGCAGTCTCCAGCATGAGGGAGTCTTGCTTGTGCTTAACTGGGTGTCAGCTCCCTGACACCACCAGCCCATTAGCCACCCAAGTATTCTCCTCTGGACTATGCCTGCCCTTCTTTGACTTTCAGGTTAACAATTGGTGCACCCCAGTCCCCAAGTCCCTTGGAAGCATTCCCCCTGTAGTGTTCATCCCCTTATCCACTGAACTTTCACAGTAGTAGGAAATCTGCTGTACCCAAAGGAACAGTATGCACACCAGCTTGTGTGATTCAACTTAGCATCAGCATCTTTCATCATATCACATGACTTAGATATATTTACAGTGACAACCAGAATAAATTTATCATCAAGATTCAAGTGATAGTGAGTAAGAGCATTCAAAACAAATGCTTACATTTAAAACAAAGTCATAATACACTTTCTGGAGACTAAACTCAACTAATAGGCTAACCTCCTATCTAAAGGAGTTAATCTCACCCCCAAAGTCCACTGCAGTGTTTCAACCAAGGTTGGCTGAGATCCTGTTTTCATGAATGTAAACACACTCCCCGTTTACTTCCCAAGTGCAGGATGAGGAAGTGTCATCTTTGCCTTCTACTTACACTCTCCAAAGCTCATTGTCTGTACTCACACAGGATAACCATCTATGTCTTATTTTTCCTGTGTCCTACTTCCCTGTTGACTTCACATCTCTCTGTTGACTTTGTATGTAGATAGTATCCATTGTATTAGCGTACAATGCTTAATTTACATTCTAATAGCGCCAGGTGAAGACACATCTCTGACATAAAAATCAGTTTTTTTCACTTCTGCTGGTGACTCATATCTTTATACAGACTTTAAGAACATATTTTCAGAAGGTACACATAACATTACATATAATTTGTACTTACATTTCACAACATTAATAACCTGTGACACCCTCGCTTTTATTTAAGACCTCACATGATATTCTTTGATGAACAAGAATGTACATACCAGAATCAGGATGTTATCCTGTAACTCCTTTGCCAGTTAGCATTAAGGGGTTCTTGGATCGCAATTGACATAAGCTTTGTCAAAACAAATCTTCTGCAGAACCTGTGGTAGCAGTGGGATGGGAGGAAAGGCATAACTCAGTTGGTCTGTCCAGGATAACGGGGGCACCATCCATTGAAGGGGAGGTCTGCTCATATACCTGCCTGTGATGTTTTCAGGGTTGATGTATAAATGCTCAGGGAATGGAGGGTCATCCTAGAGTCCTTTAATAAATGTAACTACTCATCAGTCTTTTCACTGAAGAGATTGGACTCATCAAAGGGCAAGTCCTCGATGGTATTCTGGAGTTCCTTGGGGAACACTGAAAAATGAAGCCATGATTCATGTCATGTGACTATGGCTATAGCTCTAGATGCATTATCTGCTGGGTTTATTGCTGCATCGAGTGAAGTCTTAGCCACCAGCTTGCCATCATCAGTGAAGGCTTGGAATTGGGCCCCCTCCTCTAGGGGAAGTTTGTCCTTGTACTCCACAAATTTACAGCACAAAGAGAGTAACTGTGTAGATGAAGACCAACAGACATGCCTGCTCAAAATCTCTGGTCTCAGGTGCACATGGAATATACACAGAAACCAGCACCCGAAGAGTTCAAAAAAACTTCACACCAACAGAGCACCAACTTTTAGAAAATCTATGCCCTATTTTAAAATGTAACCCTAACTGTGCTACCAAATGCTTCCATAATACATGAGGATAGACTGCTGTCCCCATCCATCTCAAACGGCCTACTCAGATAAAGAACTGACTCAAAAAGAAATCTTTGGGAAGTGTTATTTCCTATGGGCAGCTTACACAAGGGACTACCTTTGGAGTAGCTTTTAGTGGGGGACACAAATTTAGCAGAGCACAGTGCCAGGGGATGAGAGCCTGAGAGTGGGGAGGTGGACTTGGTATTATTTTCCTGAAGTGGGGAGCTAGAGCCCCATTACCTATACAAACTGGGCCGTTTCACAGGGTGAACTTTTCTGCTAACTGGCCATTTTAGTGAGCTTTTCAGACATTTTGAAATCCTATTGGGGCTGGCAGGCTGCCTTGTGTAAATCCTGGTTAAGAGTAGTTCAGGCCAGGCTGCAGTGGAGGGGAGCAGACTCAAGAGAAAGAAAATGACAGCTCTTGAAATATTACTCAAGCTGGTGCTGGTGCGACCTTGTAGACTGCCAAAATTACATGGTACCCAGGGGTCTCAATTTGGTCCCAAAGGGGCTCCCTTCTACGGGAAATTCAAAAGCTACCACATCAATCAGGAGAAGAAGATGAGTGCAGTGTTCTAAGTTAGAGAAGAGACAGCTGTTGTACTCATTATTGGAGGTAATTAACTGAGACTGTGGTTCAGTGTTAGTGACTTTTCAAAAAAGAAAGTATATTCACAAGCTAAACTCGAAACCTGATAACTATGGAACATATCTTCAACATTAACATCTACACAAGGCAGTGAGGCATACAAGTTCCTTGATCCAGAGTCATTTGTGGATGGGTATTTTTGAATCTGGGTAAAAACAATGAAACAATACAAAACACCTCAGCAATGCCAATGGAGTTATTTAAGAAAGCAATTCCAGTTGAGTAATAAGAACTAGCTGATGGATGTTCTTAGATATCACAGCCACTTAAAGCCCTCTATGAGCAGGCTGGGAAGCCTGGACTTAAGTGTTCCTGGAGGACAGATGTGTTTTTCCCATTATTTGAGAACTCTGGGGGAAAAATGAAAATCCTCACAACACTTCTCGTGATGGCAAATCATTTCCATTGTCACAGACATAGGGAGCCACATCCTCAGCTGTGTTAATGGACCACCTGAAGGGTGGCTTTAGGCCACCTTTACATCCCTTGATTGTGGGGCCAACTCAGCTCAATTTAGAGCAATCCTTACAGTGTATGGGACAGCCGGTCTGCTTTAAGTTGTATCCTGCTGCAATGGCCCCAAGGAGCTATTCCAGCAGCCAAGAATCACTGTAGCTCAGCAGTGCTCTAGAACAAGGGTTCTCACAACAAATTTTTTGGTGGCCTCAGAGTGCGGCCACCAACTCTCGCTGGTGGCCGCTCTGACAATTTTTCCTAAAACACTTAATTAACTTGTGGGGGTGGGGTGGGGGGTGGGGAGGGGGAATAAATATGCACATATACATGTCCAAAACATTGTAATTTACTTATGTAGAGTTTTTTTTGCAGCCTCAATAATAATAATGTACCGTTGTCTCTATTCTTTACTGGACCTAAACAGAACAGAAACACAAATAAGGTGCTTTGCACATTCTTGTCTTTTTTGTTGTTGTTGTTATTTCTATTACTTTTTGGTTGCCTGTTTTTTTTAAGACTTGCTAGTTGGTAAGTCTGATGCTGTGAAAAGTAATTGTATGTTTGTTAATATCACTTTTCACAGCAGACTTACTAACAAACATAAAAGTATCCATTTTCACAGCAGACTTATTCGGCCCTGGCAAGCTAGGGAACAAATTGAGCCCTGGATGGGGAGGTGGATAGGGAGACAGTGGGGGCCAGTGGCGATAGGGGGGATGGGTGGGAGGCTGGGGAGGCAGCAGGGGTCAGGGGCAATGCAGCGGGGTGGTAAGCCCAGGGCCGGCACCCATGGCTGGGGTCGAGGTCTGGAGCCTGAAGCCCCATGACCGGAGCCTGCCGCCCGCGACGCCAAGGCTGAAGCCTGAGCCTCACCACTCCCAGGAAGGTGGGGAACTCACTGGCTGCCTGCTCATCCAGAATTTGTGGCCCCAGAGGGGGGCAGGGTCCAACTTTTGCTGGTGGCCTGAGGTAGGGGCCACTGCTTGTGTCCCCCTCCTCCCCAGTTATTGCCTAGGAGGCTGTGGCTGCAAGAAAAAACCCTGGTGGCTGCATGCGACCACAGTGGCTGCATTTAAGATACGCTGCTCTAGACATCTCATTTTCCTCAGGAAACTCCTAACATACCCCTCTCTCATGAGACAACAGGGGTGGGGCAAAATGATATAGGGCTTACTATGCCAGCGCTATAGGGCCTACTATGCCACCTGATGATTCCCCTTAATCGAATGGAATTCCTAGGTTTGTTAGAAAGGTGCGAAGTAGCTGGGGTGTGGGAGCAGGGGGTACGGAGCTGATCCATAGTCATTACAGAAAAATTGTAATACTGTATTTTCCCACTTAACTGGATATAAAATGTTATGTTACTAGCCTACCTGCACAGTATCTATTTCACAAAAGTATATCAATGTATATACTGTATGTACAATGCATTATTTTTATTACTATTGTATCTAAGCTTGTATAAGAAATTCCATTTGGAATTACATTTTACATTTGACAAAAAGTAGATGATAGAAAGACCACATTTTAAGGCACATACATAAAGGGGACAGAATGAAAGTTTGAATATTTATCCTTAGTCTCCTAATTGGTTTAAGTTTTGTGTTACGTTTTCTGATACTACACTACAGTGATGGATGCAAAGTGGAAGATTTCTCTCTTCTCAACAATTTAAGAAAATTTAAAACATTCAGCAGCAGTAAACGTCTAAAAACAAGAATCCTGTGCCCCTGTAAAATGTCTTTTTAAAAATATTTTGTAATATAGACTTAGTAATAGGTTACATGAAACTATAGATCTTAATTCAAAATCTGTTAGACCAGGGGTCGGCAACCTTTCAGAAGTGGTGTGCCGAGTCTTCATTTATTCACACTAATTTAAGGTTTCGCGTGCCAGTAATACATTTGAATGTTTTTAGAAGGTCTCTTTCTATAAGTCTATAATATGTAACTAAACCATTGTTGTATGTAAAGTAAATAAGGTTTTTAAAATGTTTAAGAAGCTTCGTTTAAAATTAAATTAAACTGCAGAGCCCCCCGGACCGGTGGCCAGGACCCGGGCAGTGTGAGTGCCACTGAAAATCAGCTTGCGTGCCGCCTTCGGCACACGTGCCATAGGTTGCCTACCCCTGTGTTAGACTTTCAGCTACAGCTGAAAGCTTTGTGTAATATTAGTTATCATTCTACTCAAATAGAAGTTAATGAGACTTGAAATTAAACACATCTCATCAAACCAGTAGCGTAGCTAGGGGAGGAGCAGGGCAGCGGCCACTCCCCCACCGAGCACAAGTGGCCCCTTGTCAATTTCTTGGCGCCTTTGTACTCACCCGGGGGAGCGATTAAAAAAAAAAAAAAAAAGGCGCCACCCCCTGCGGCGCTTTTATTTTACTCACCCGGCGGCGCTCCGGGTCTTCAGCAGCGGGACCTTCATTCGCTCCGCGGATCTTTGGCGGCATTTCGGCGGCGGGTCCTTCAGTGCCACCGAAGACACCCGGAGCGAGTGAAGGGCCTGCCGCCGAAGACCCGGAGCACCGCTGGGTGAGTAAAAGCGCTGCAGCGGGTGGCGCCTTTTTTTTTTTTAATCGCTCCCCGTTCCCTCCACCTGGCGATGCCACTGCATCAAACATGTAGATACAATGAAGCTCATAGATTCTAGGTCTGTATTAGAGGAGAAGGATGGTTGTCTTAAATCAAGACACGGGCTCAGGAATTTAGATTCTGTTCCCATCCAGGTTGGATAAAAATCAGTGATTTTAAAAAAAAAATCAGATTTTTAAAATTTAAATCGGATTTTTTTGATAAAATGCTTTTTGAGGAAAACCCTATCTAAAGATAGTTTTAATTAAGATACATTATAGCTCAAAGATATCATGGAATAGGGATTATAAATTCTAATTCTATTGTATGAGACATATTCATGTAATGTTTAAGAAAAGTTTTCTAAATGAGTTCCAATAGTTCATGGATTAGGTACCCAATCTTATTGGGTTTCAGGGGCTTCTGTATAGATTATTTAGGTTAATCTTTCTATCTACCCAATGGGACTCAGTGCTCAGTCTAGAACAGGGGTAGGCAACCTTTCAGAAGTGGTGTGAGTCTTCATTTATTCACTTTAATTTAAGGTTTCGCGTGCCGGTAATACATTTTAATGTTTTTTAGAAGGTCTCTCTCTATAAGTCTATATTATATAACTAAATTATTGTTGTATGTAAAGTAAACAAGGTTTTCAAAATGTTTAAGAAGCTTCATTTAAAATTAAATTAAAATGCTGATCTTACGCCACCAGCCTGCTCAGCCCACTTCCAGCCTGGGGTTCTGTTCACCTAGGCCGGCAGCGGGCTGAGCGGGGCCTGCGGCCGGGACTCTGGCTGGCAAGGGGCTGGCAGCCAGGACCCCAGACCTGGGGGGGTTCAGGGAAGAGGGCTGGGGGTGTGCAGGGCTGGGGGTGTGCAGGGCAGAAGGCTGGGTGTGTGGGGGGGGTTTAGGGGTCAGGGCTGGGGTGCTCGGCTCATAGGGTTGCTCCCAGCCCCCTGCCCTGAGCAGCTCATGGCAGGGGGCTGGAAGGGATATGCCCTGTTCCACCCCCTTCCCCAAGGTCCCGTCCCTACCTCTTTTCTGCCTCCTCTACAGAGCAGCGAGCACGCTGCCACTCTTTCCCCTCCCCCTCGCAAGGGCGATCAGCTGATCGGCGGCAGGGAGAGGGAGGGGCAGAAAAGCACCACGCTGGGGGAAGAAGCGGGGGAGGGGGGAGCTTGGCTGCCGCAGGACCAAGCTTCTGCCTCCTGCCCCCGCAGGGGAGAGCGGTGGGCAGGGGGGCTGAGTGGGGCTGGGGGCCGGGACCGTGGCAGGCAGCGGCGTGCCACTCAAAATCGGCTTGTGTGCCGTGTTTGGCACGCGTGCTGTAGGTTGCCGACCCCTGGTCTAGAAGATACCATCAGAGATGCTTAGTTGTGCAGTTCTCAAACTATGGATTTGTGTCTCCAGAGATAACGTGCTTGTTAACAGCAAAAATGTTTTAAAATAAATAAATAATATATAGCGGTGAGAAATAACAGAAGATCTCAACCATACTGTCCCTCTGCAAATTGTGAACACAGAGTCAATCCCTTACTTCTCCCTAAAAGTGCAATGTTTTAAAAAGTTCAATGAATAGAAGATTGTTGGACTAGATCTGGACAAGGAGAAGAAGTCTGGAGATAAATGTGAGAAGGGAGGGACAGGCAGTAGAAACAAAAGTGAAACTGAGCAGCATATTCCAGAAGTCTTGAGGTCTTTCTGAGTATACCCTTCATTGATTTGAGATCTACCATACCATTCTCTCACTAGAAGGGAAAATCTTNGGCTTGTGTGCCGTGTTTGGCACGCGTGCTGTAGGTTGCCGACCCCTGGTCTAGAAGATACCATCAGAGATGCTTAGTTGTGCAGTTCTCAAACTATGGATTTGTGTCTCCAGAGATAACGTGCTTGTTAACAGCAAAAATGTTTTAAAATAAATAAATAATATATAGCGGTGAGAAATAACAGAAGATCTCAACCATACTGTCCCTCTGCAAATTGTGAACACAGAGTCAATCCCTTACTTCTCCCTAAAAGTGCAATGTTTTAAAAAGTTCAATGAATAGAAGATTGTTGGACTAGATCTGGACAAGGAGAAGAAGTCTGGAGATAAATGTGAGAAGGGAGGGACAGGCAGTAGAAACAAAAGTGAAACTGAGCAGCATATTCCAGAAGTCTTGAGGTCTTTCTGAGTATACCCTTCATTGATTTGAGATCTACCATACCATTCTCTCACTAGAAGGGAAAATCTTTAATGGCAGCAGGCCATAAAAGAGACCCAGTTTGGGAATATTTTAATGAAGTTCCTCTACCTGTGGGTAAGACAGGCATGAGTGCAAAATGCAAACAGTGCAACAAAGAAATGCAAGGCCTGGTTGCCCGAATGAAACAACATCATGAGAAGTGTTCCTTCTCAGGAGGAAGCTGTATTGAAGCTGATGAAAGGAACATGTCTGAACATGCAGGATCTTCAGGTTGGTAAACTTTTTTATTTTTTCATATTTCTTTCTTAAGGACTGCCTGTCTTCCCTTCTGGACTATTCTTGAATTCTCATGTTTGAGCAAAAAATATAGTTATTCTATGGTACTATCATTTTAGATGTAGTGTGATAAAAAATAAATAGCTGAAATAGGCAGATCTTCCTTTTACAATTTCACCTTTAAAGTAGTACCGAGTGTCAGTGAATGCAATGAGTAATACTAAATGAGCAGTATGGTAATAATAATTAAATAACTCCATTGAATTATTTTGTTTAGGAGAATCCATTCTCAACATACAGGATTCTGAAGACTATCCACCTTCAAGATCACCATCATTTTCTATAGTTTCAGAGTTATCTGCCAATGATAGTGTTTCAGTCCATCACGTGTCACATAGCCACAGTATATCACCTGTAGCAAAAAGAAAAAAAAAAATCTCCATCATCCAGAAACAACCATAGATAAGTTTGTGATAAGAACCAACACATTACTAAAAGAGGTAATTGATGAAAAAATTGCCGCGTTTGTTTATGCAACAAACTCTCCTTTCCGTATGATTGAGAACCCACACTTCATTAACATGGTTCAGTCATTAGACCAGGATACAGTCCACCCAACAGAGTAGATGTCGCAGGCAAATTGCTGGATAAAGTGTATGAAAGAGAAATTGAGCGGTGTGCAAAAGGTCTAGAGGGTGAAATTGTTAACCTGAGTCTTGATGAGTGGAGCAATGTCCACAATGATCCTGTTGTATGTGCTTGTGTGACAACAGAAGAAGAGTATGTCTTCCTTACAGAAACAATTGATACATCAGGAAATGCACACACAGCAGAATACTTACAAGAAGTAGCAGTAAAAGCTATAACAAACTGTGAAAAAAAATGCAAACATCTAGTACGCAGCTTGGTCACAGACAATGCTTCAAATGTATCCAAGATGAGAAGCAATTTAAAAGACAGTGAAGAGAGTCCCAAGCTAAAACATATGGTTGCAGTGCTCATTTGATGCACCTCCTAGCCAAAGACTTCAGTGTTCCAGAAATAAAGGCTAATGTTGTTGAAATTGCAAAATACTTCCGTAACAACCACTTTGCAGCAGCTGCTCTGAAAAAAGTGGGAGGAACCAAACTAACTCTCCCACAAGATGTGCAATGGAACTCACTATATCAAGAACTGACCTAGTCTGATGACAGTTTGCAAACAAAATAGTGAAAAAATAGATGGCACAGTCATAGTCAAAGTTCTCAACATTGGGCTTAAGAGAAATGCTGAACACATGCTGAGTACCCTGAAGCCTATTTCTGTAGCCTTGAACAAAATGCAGGGAAATAGCGATTTTATTGCTGACACTGTTGAAATTTGGAAGGAACTGAGTCAGAGCTTAAAAAGAGAAATATGCAGTGACAGAGTTAAATTACAAGCATTAAAAAAACGAATGGGACAAGCACTATCTCCAACTCATTTTCTTGCAAACATTCTCAATACTTGGTACCAGGGTCAAACCTTAGCTGCTGAAGAAGAGGAGTTGGCTATGACATGGACATCCAGCAATCATCCCTCCATAATGCCAACTATAATAAACTTCAGAGTTTAGGGTGAACCATTCAAGAAATATATGTTTGCTGATGATGTTTTAAAGAAAGTCACACCAGTGAACTGGTGGAAGTCACTTAAGCACTTGGATTCAGAGACTGTTGAACTGATAATCTCACTTTTAACAGCAGTAGCTTCTTTGGCCGGTGTAGAAAGAATATTTTCTTCCTTTGGACTAATTCATTCCAAATTGAAAAATCATTTGGGACCTGAAAAAGCAGGAAAGCTTGTTTTTCTTTTCCAGATTATGAACAAACAGGAAAATGAAGGTGAAGATGACTGAGTTAGCTGCAGAAGCCAATATTTTAAGTTTCTCATGTTGACCTGGCTGACATAGTCGATTTAATTTTTTTTAAAATATTTCATTTAACTATTTTAGTTAAAAACAATTTTAACAAAAACAAACATGATTTTAAAAAAACTTGAATGTTTAACTAAATTCAAAAATTCATATGCTTGTTTTGTTAAAATATATGTTTGCTGCTGAAGAAAAAAATCTAGAATACATAACATTGTTGTTTTAGTTAAATAAAACAATTTAAATGTCTGTCTGGTGATGTTCTCCTTCAAATACCGCATGACAAGAAAATCCTCCAAATATTAATCATTAACCTGTTGAATTGGAGATAGTTCACCTTCCAATGACTTCATAAATATCTGCTTCAATTACCTTTGGTAAATGAAATAACCAAACAACCATTCATTTTCTGATATAGCTGTAAAACTAATCTGAAAAGTTTTCAAAATAAATCACTTAAAAAATGTATAGTGTGCACCTTCTAAAAATGAAACCTACATCTATCTCTGAGTTGTGAAGAATATGTAGTAATGTTATAACAACCAATAAGAATGCACTTTTATGTAGAAATCCATGATTAAATCGAGTCTTCCTGACTATGATTTAAGTCATGATTTAAATCAAATCCATCCTGTTCCCATATATGCCGGATTTTGTGTGAAACACAGAGCAAGTCAATCAATTTTTTTGTACCTGTTTCTTCATCGGTAAAGTGGGCATAATACTATGTATGTCTATCACAGGAATTCTGGAAGGTTTCATTATAAAATGCTTTAAGTTTTATGGGTAGAAGGCATTACAAAAGTGCAAAATATTGTTACTTTGTTTTCCAGCAGCACAAATCCATCTATATCACTGAAACAAAGTAAAATTCAGCATAATTTTTGGAGTACTCAAGTCAGTACCTTCATCCTTCTTATGGAAACAGTACATTTGTTTTATTCATTTCTAATCTGAAACACAATTGAGACATTTTGGTTTTATCATCCGTTGTCTCTTTTTAAAAAATTGCAATTCTCACATTTTTTTTCTTAGTTTCTTCTATTTCTCATCTTAGTTAAATGTTTCCTTCAGTCACCTCTTGTAATGTTCTTTAATAAAAATAAATGTGTTCAGGCATAACTATAACTTCCATTCCCAAGAGCTGAACAAGCATGACAAAATTCACACTGAGCTGGAATCTGCTTTTTTAATTCCCTGCTGGGAGTCTGCCAGTTGGGGAACGCAGACCAGCAAGTATAGGTCTTAATTACATGAATCCAGAGGCTGTTGCCAATGCTTCTCCATTGAGAAGCATTTGCCTTCCACTGTTCTTCTTGATGAGCAGATCATTCAAACATAATTTATTACTGCTTCATATTATAAGTAATTAAATTAAGAAACATTTTTAACTCAAGGGAATTTTAATAGGTTACTTGCAAAATTGTTATTGCAGGCAACAACTTGTACATAATTTTAGTTCTAAATCTACCAAAAAAAAAAAAAATCAGCAATATAAAAATGTCAAATTAATGCCTTAGAGGCTTTGCTGGCAGAATTCAGTTCTAACTTCTAGAATGTGGGAAATCTGGTTTTATTTCTCTCTCTCTTTTTTTTTAATTTTTCTATTTTTTTTAGAAAACAATTTACAAGTGAAATATTACTACAAAACTTTTTTATAAGGAATTTTTGCAAAACATTTACATTTTTACCATCAACTATTTCTCTGTTTCAAAATCATTATGTAGATTTAATACCCTATGCTGCACATCAATTTATGCGGGATGACAATTCAGTGACATGCATTAAAAAACACCACAAGGCATTAAAATGAAGACTTAAATACAAATATTGTTGCAATAAAACAGTTATAAAATTGAAAAATAGGACCTAAACATCATGCTTACCTAAGTTTGACAAATTAACTTTTTCTCCTAAATTACACACTTTTATTACTGCTCTCGTGAAAGAGTGTGATAAATAATGACTTAACACCAATTTCTAATGTAATCGGCAACACATACACAAAACTAACCAAAGAATGTATATTGTAAGAAAAAAACTATTCTAACACTGGTGTTCTACCATGATAAATACACTTTGCACTGATAATTACAATAAAGCAAAATTTTATAACAGTGGCAAAGGGAATGAACAGTGAAATGCCATTAAACAAGATACTACTGCACATCTGTGCCCTATTACTTACAACAGCTATATCCCACTGAGTCAAATAAAGGACATTGAAATTTACGATCCTTCTAAGACAGAAAAGTGGACTCAGAATGGTATGCAGAACAGACTGTCAAAATGTTTCTAATTCCAGCTTAAAATGTGCACCTGCTAACATAAGTGAATGTACTTTAGATACTATGAAGTCAACCGGATTTAGATTTTGATACATTTCTAATAGGGACTCATTGTAGATTAAAAATGACTTGAGTTTCTTATCTGCATACATAAGCATGCATGAAAAAATATGAAATGGCTGTGCAGAATGCTCATACCTTCAGTTTATAAAAACTGTTAACGTCTAAGAAACATGATTATAACATTAGGAAAGTTTTTCTTTGCATAAAGAAATTTATAGCACTGATTGTGAAGCATAATGATAAAATATATATTTGATGTTTCAGTTCTTATATAACAAAATTAACAATTAGCACTACCTAATGTTCATTTGTATTAAATGTAGTAATCTAATTGATTCTGATGTTTTAAATCCAGATACATCAGCTGAGAGTACTTTAAATAAAATATACAAAAGAATGTACAAAACCCAACTAAAATTTAAAGACTTTGTTACAAGTCTACAAAAGCTTTAAGAAACTTGAAATCTATAACCACAGTGTAAAATTGTTTTTCCTTTAATCTCAAAGCTTTTAATGTAAACTGAAAGTATAAAAGACCTTCAGCTTTATATTTTGCTACAAAGGGCTGGCCTAAAGTGTACACAGTGTAAACAATGATTGGTATTTCTTTCTTCAAAAATACATGAAACATCACAAGATTGATAAAGTATTCATATGAGAAGTATGTTTTCTGAGGGAATGCACAAGATATCTGTTATGTGTCTCATACAAACATTTCCCGAATAAACTGTTCATCTTTAACCTGCAGGAAAAAGAGTAATCCTTCTTGCACTGTACTCCCTTTTATATCACAAAAATATTTTGATGTATAAATTTAAAGAAATGGACTGTCATGAGATACCAAATGGCTAAATTTGTAAAACATTCCATTTACGCCTATGGGAAATAATTCAAAATCCTGAGTGTGAAATATTTGGCCATCTTTCCTCCATGTATGCACTGGAGTTTTTACATTAAAAATGTTCAGTTGTTTTATTTCTCCAACAATTATGTTCTATTAAGTTAATAGATATTGGAAATATAATCAAACCTTTTAAATCAATTGCTATATGATAAAAAGATACCTATATTCCTTTTTTGCCCCCGTTTCTCTTGTGACTGGAGGCTCAAAATTATTGATCATATAAGAAAATGGGTGGTGGATATTCCTTACCAGCCTATGCACTTACAATTGGAAAGAAAATAAGATGATTAATCTTTAGAGGAAGAGAAAGAAAAAAATACATTAATTTACAATTACCTTTTTTGTTGTTAAAATGTCATAATTTGTCTTTTTCTTTGGCTGTTTAGTCAAAGTATAAAGAATTCTTCACCTTCACCATAATATAATAATTTATATATACAGGACAGAACTGGAGAATGAGTTACAACACTCATTAAACAATTCAGTTGTCCAATTAATGTCCAAGTATTCCCATAAAATTTAAATATTCAAAAGTATGAGTTTTGTGACTCAAGTTAACAAATGGATTCCTGATGTCTTAAAATGTAATGAACTGGAATATCAAAACTTAAACACACAAGTTGCCATATTTCATTATTATCCTACATAAAGATATTAATTCTGTAAAATCTTATGTTAATATATTTCTGTAGTTTAATTTTTTCTAATGTATACATTAAATCTAAATATCTCTTAACTCTCCAAAGAAAGAGAGAAATCTGAGTTCAGTGATTGTCATTTATACACACTACTATAATGTAGTGGTCAAAATTATCTGAGCTGCACCTCAGATCTGCTTTGCAGCATGTAAATTCAACTGCTATTTGAATAATTTCTAAACTTGAGAAAAGACGGCCAAAATCAATTTACAGATTCCACAGAACTGAGCAAAGAAATAATTACCACTCAATTCTTATGCATTTTTGTTGTGCCTTATGGGAAAAGAAGTTCCCTTGAAAATATTACAGATTCAGATTATAAACAAAGTACCTCCAAATGACAACACTCCTAACCAAGATCCACCCTGTCATGATTTTACAAACACAACAACACACAAATGCTAAAAGAGAGGGGAAATTTTCATTTAAAACAATTATATAATATAGAGCCACATAACTAAAAAAAGTACAGTATGGAAGCAGTATTCCCCCAACTGTTTATCCAGTATGTCAATTTGCGCTGTTTGTATTTTTGAAAATTTGTCTTGTTGCACCAGTGTACACTTATCATGCTGACCCTCCACCTTGGAATACTCACAGAAGTCAAGACTGAAAACATGATTTCCTGCTCTGTAATCCACTTTACCAGCCCACTTCCATATCATGAAAGGTATGTAAACTTAAGTGCAGCACTAGGTGTCTGTATAAATGATCCTTTCAGAATTCTTCCATGTTTGTTGAAACATTAGGGGTTGCTGGGTTTGAATCTTGAGAAATGGCTGCAACTGTGACAATTCTTGGAGAGCCAAGAACCTCAGTAACTGAAGAGTCCAGTTCTCCTGAAGTAACAATAGCAAGGGCTGTTCCACCACCTTTCTTGTTCTGATGAGTTTTGACATGTTTGGAGAGATGGTCACTCCGCATAAACCTCTTAGAACATTCGGGGCACTCAAATCTTTTTTCACCTAATTTAAAACAAAAACAAACAAAAATGTCAGTGAAATAGGTATTTAAAGGTATTTAACTTCTTTCAGTCATTCAAACAAGCCTTTTTCCCCCCAATACAAAAACATTTAAAAAGTGTTTGGATGCATCTAAAGTTGCAAAATAGATACAACCTTATCTTCTCTAAATGTCTGATTTCCAGAACCATTGAATAAACTACTCTTCCCTTTTAAAATGCTTTCAACAGATATACTTGCAGCCTATATTTCCTCTGTTGTGATTATTCAGTGCAGGGTCTGAATTTTTGCTTCTCAGTAAGAATTCTCTTTCATAAACTTAGAACCTAGCAGTGGATAGAAGGAGAACACGACTAAAATACTTGATAAAAACTGCTGAGAGGGGACCCAGGTAGCTTCCATACTGTCTCCTAAGGATCGAGGACAGCCATCCCTCTGAAGAGATTATGGGGTTCCTTTGGAGTGCTGGATGGCCAATTAGGGTGGTGCTGGCCTGCAGATGTCCTTTGCATGGGGTCTTCTGACATTGGTGAAGTAAGGGAATCCGTGACTTCCACAACCTCCGTGACAGACTTGCAGCATTATCCATGGTGCTCCAAGGGCTGGTTGACCACCCAGGCAGGTTTATAAACATAAAAGGAGGGTGATTTGGAAAGGTCCATGATGCTAGGCTCTTTTGGAATTCAGTTGGATTTACCTAAATGAATCAAAGACAGTTTGCTGCTGGGATCACTATGGGCATTAATGGTGTAGCGATTGCTCCGGTTATACTCAGAGAGCTGCCTTATCCTCTGCTGCTGTGGTTAATGATGCCATATAGCAGGGGTGGCTAAAGAGAAGGTTACTTACTGTAACTGGAGGTTCTTTGAGATGTGTGGTCCCTATCTGAATTCCAATCGTAATGCGCATATGGTGCCATGCGCTGGAACTGTTCATAGTCGTGTCCATTGATCTGCGTGTGCATCATGAGTCAGCCATATGGCGCATCTGAGACTTTAAGAGGCTGCGCAGGTCGACGCTGCTCCAGTTCTCTTACTCAGCAACAGAAAAGCCCGGAGCAGAGGGGAAGGAGGGCGGGATTTGAATCCAGATAGGGACCACACATCTCAAAGAACCTCCAGTAATTCTTGTAGCTCCCTCCTGGCCTCGCCAGTACTGGAACACCAATCTCCTCCACCTCTCCGCTCGCCCCCCGATCCTCCTCCCCACCATCCTGGATCTCCTGACGTAAGACCACAGCCGACTACGACACCCCAACCCGTGCCCTCTTCACTTGGCCTGGTATTTGGTTGGGGATCATGTGTAGACCAGGCCTGCTCTGCACCCATCTGCAACATCCTCACTAACAGCAGATGCCAATCCACTCACACCTGTTATTCTGCTAAGTGGCATCGCTTTACTGCCTGGGCCCGCCACTGCCACATTCCAACAGACTCTGTCTCCATTTCTTCTCTCCTGGACTACCTTCTCCATCTCCGCCAATTGGGCCTGGTGCACTCCTCTATCTGTGTTCACCTATCTGTGCTCAGTGCTTTTCTCCGTCTCGTGAATGGCTTCTCTGTCTTTACTCACCCAACGACCTCCTGATTCCTCAGCAGCCTCCTCAATGTTTTTCCTCTTGTACAAAGGCCCACCCCGCTATGGGATCTCAACTTGGTCCTCTCTACTCTTACCAAAGCCCCTCGCTACCTGCTCCCTCACTCACCTCTCCATGAAGGTCATCATCTTGGTGGCCATCACTTTTGCTTGCTGTATCAGTGAACTGGTAGCCATAATGGCAGACTCACCGTTCACTGTCTTCCATAAGGACAAAGTCTCCTTACGTCTACACCCCAAGTTTCTACCCAAGGTGGCTTCCTCCTTCCACCTCAACCAAAGTATACACCTTCCAGTCTTCTACCCCAAACCTCACCCATGGAGCATGCTTTCCATTCCCTCAATGTCTGCGGGGTGCTCGCCTTTTATCTACACTGCACTTGCGGCTTCCGCAAATCCCACCAGCTCTTCTAAGTGGATCTCCCGCTGCACTGCAACCTGCAATGAGCTATCTGGCATTACACTTCCACTGGGAATCACGGCCCACTCCATGCAGGCATACGCCACCACGTCGGCCTTCCTCACCAACATTCCATGGCAGGACATTTGTTGAGCTGCCAGTTGGTCTTCCATACACACCTTCTCCACTCATTACGCATTGCCCCCTCTACAACGACGAATGCGGCAGTCAGTCATGCTGTCCCACAGATTTGGTCTTTTCCGGAGCCCTTGCGCCTACCTCCATGCTGACCACTGCTTGCTACTCTTCCGTGTTTGGAATCCACATAGGAACCAGCATCAACTTACTGACCCTCCGAAGCGTATATGACAATCTTCAGAAGTTCAAGAGCCAGGGCGTGCCTGCTGGGGCTTAGGGCTTTAGCCCTGTGGCGGGGTGATAGGGCTAGGGCTTCTGCCCCACAGGGCGCACCTGATGGGGCTTCAGCCCTACTCCCACTGAAGCCCTGAGCCCTGGAAGGTGCCTCCCGCGGGGCTAAAGCCCTGAGACCTCCCTTCCTGCTGGGCAGAAGCCCTTAGCCCCACCACCCTGCTGCAGGGCAGAAGCGCCGAGCCCCCCCGCCTCCCCCCCCCCATCTGATAGGCGGAGAAAGAGGGAGTGGAGGGCTCTGCAAGCTGCGGCTCATGAGATGCGGTTTGGCCACCGCTGCCATATAGGGTATGTCCACACTACATCTGGGAGTGAGCCTCCCAGCCCAGATCCACAGACTCATGCTAAAAGGGCCTGTGCTATTGTACTAAAAATAGCTGTGTAGCCACGGCTTCCATGGCCATAGAGCCCAGGCTCCAGCCTGAGCCGCATCATCTACACAGCTATTTTTAACACGTTAGCGCAAGCCCCACTATGTACAGTCAGAACCTCAGAGTTACGAACACCTCAGGAATGGAGCTTATTCGTAATTCTGAAATGTTGTAACTCTGAACAAAAGGTTATGGTTGTTCTTTCAAAAGTTTGACTTAATATAGCTTTGAAACCTTATTATTCAGAAGAAAAATGCTGCTTTTAACCATCTTAATTTAAATTAAACAAGCACAGAAACAGTTTCTTTACCTTGTCAAATCTTTTTTTTTAAACCTTCCCTTTTTTTTTTGGTAATTTACATTTAACACACTACTGTACTGTACAGTATTTGCTTTATTTTTGTCTCTGCTGCCTGATTGCATACTTCCAGTTCCAAATGAGGTGTGTGGTTGACCAATCAGTTCGCAACTCTGGTGTTCGTAACTCTGAGGTTCTACTGTATCTGGGCTGGGAGGTTTGCTCTCAGATGCAGTGTCGAGATATCCTCATTGGCCACGTGGACAGAAGGAAGGAACTGTTTAACTATCACCTCAGTATTTGTAGAATGACAGTTGAGTGTGCCTCCTCAGTCCCAGCCTGGGTTTCTGCCGGCGAACTATAACCTTGCTTCCTACACTGACAGAATCAGATCCTGAGTCTCAAAGAGATCCTGGCTTTCTGGGGAGAGCTCTTCACTGCCTTCCTCGTGATCCTCCTCTGATGACTCTTGCTGCTTGTCCTCAGGAGAAGGCTGTAGGGGAGGCAGCAGGGTCCACAACCAATTTGGGTTCAGCAGTGGTGTAATTAATCAAATACTGTCCAGCTCCTCAAAAAATGGACAGATTAAATTTCCATTGCTAGACCTCTTCCTGGGACCCCTCATTTTAATGTAAATCCTCTTAGCTGTTTGCTCTTTATCTGGCACTAGTTGGTGTCCTGGTTGTGACCCCTCATGGACATCTACTTGATAAAATCCACAAACACATCTTTGTTTCACAAGAGTTTGCTCCCCAGATAACGATAAGATCTAGCGTCTCAGCACAGCTCTAAGCAACTGCTGGAGGCATGTTGTAGCAATGCTGATATATTAAATTCCAGGAGCAAATGGGCAAATTCTGGCCCCATGACAGTTTTTAAATGCAGGAGGGACATCCAGTCAACTTAATCCGAGAGCAATGGAGGGCACACAGGTAAACAGACAGATCAGTAATGGATGCCCACAAACAGTGTGGGATACCAGTTGGAGGACTGCTACTGTAGTGCACAGCAGCATTGTGTGCACATGAACAATACACCACACTAACTCAATTTGCATGAAATGTAATACACTTTGAAAGAGTATTCCAGAGTTTTGGGAGTTACTACACTCTAACGAATTGTGCTGTGTGCATGCAGACATTTTCACATCAAACTGACCAGAGTTACTGTGGATTCAATCCCGGTGTAAAAAAGCCCCAAGGCTTTGTCTTGATTAGGAAAATTGGTCAAGTTTAGGTCAGGCTTTTAGCCAATGCATGCTAGGTAACCATGTCCTAAACTCAATCTTTTTCTAATGCAGATGCAGGGGAACAGCTTGAAACTTGATTTAAAATCACTGTTCACCGATGGCCACCATCATTAAAGGAATTACTCTATTGAATAAAGACAGTTGACTAACCTGTGTGGGTTCTTCTATGTCTTTGCAGTTCGTCACTCCGTGTAAATCTTTTGCCACAAAACATCCAGTTGCATACAAATGGTCTTTCTCCAGTATGCCAACGAAGGTGTGCCCGGAGATGAGATGTTTTCCCATAAACTTTTCCACATCCTTCGATATGGCAGATATGCTGCTTCTTTTTTCCTGGCTCACTGCTGCCTCTGACAGGATCAAAAGTTAAGCAGTTAGGTGATTTTATTTTAAAATATTATCAGCTCTCTAAGGAAAAATATGAAATTGATTACAATCCTCTTTCTGAATAGAAAATTTACAAGCATGATTTCCTATGGACATGATTAGAAACATGACAGTAATACAAGGAAAAAAGCCCCCAAAATAAGGCAGGCCCACAAGATGCCTAAAGTTTAACTGACAAACTAACATTACCTTCCTTCTCCTTCTCTACAATTAGGACACGAGCAGGCAACTCTTCTTAACCTCTTGCCAGGTTGCATTTCCTGGTCAGAAGCTTGCTGGGCTTGTTGTAACTGCACTTGTGTGATCTGATCAGGACTAACAGCACCAATTGCTGCATTAGCAATACCTCCTACGGCTACAGTTACAGGAGCTATTGTGGCTTGCTGTACTTTCATGCCTCCATCCTGTCCTTGCTGTTGACCTGTAAAATAAGAAAGTCTTTGTAAGTTTTAGTGATCATCTCAGAAAGGTCACAACATAATATTTTATATGCCTTTTGTTCAAGAGAATATCCACTGTAGGTGGATGAAAACTGCACAAAAAATATTAAACCCAGTAAGTTTACTAGTGTGCTTTAGTATACTACAAACAGACTTTATACACAACTTTAGAGCGCCCTGATTAATGTAATTCATTATAAAAAGAGTACAAATGTGTGCTCTCAACAGGAAATAACTAGTTTTACAGGCATCTTCTTTTTTTAGAGAATGAAGAGATACATCAGTAGAAGATATGAAACAAAGCATTACACAGAATTCATTTTCTACTGTTGATGCTTTTCCCTAGAATAACCTTGGAAACCTTATTCTTATTTAAAACTCACACACATTTATTTTTCAACTTATTTTATGGAATTAACCTACTATTTTTGCAAGCAACTGAGTCACAAACTTAATTTATACATAAAAATATGCAGTATCTTGATGTATTCCATTAGGATTTCTTCAAAACAAATTTATATTGAAAGAACATGAACGCTGCAAAGTCAAGCATATAAAAGGTAGGAAATGCCAGAATTAAGATTGCCCATGCAACCTTAAATCTGCCCCAATGTATGGCTGAATTTAAATAATTTTTAATTACATGCTCATATAGTAATTATTCTGATGGAATTATGAAATTATGGCACTTCCTAATTTTTGAGTGCTTGACTTTGCAATCTGAGCAATATATTTTAATTACTTTACTTAATTACCAAAGTTTTTAAAAATGAAAACTGAAAAAATAGAAATTCCATCATATGCATGACGGCCTTCCTCCAACCACCACACAGAGATAGTCAGCACAGTTTGAATTCCAGACCTTAAGATCCACAGTGGAAACTTCTACCATTAAAGGTAGAGGAATAACTGGTAGCAGCAACCATATGCCAGAAAGTTACACAAATAAATGCTAGAAAACAGTGAAATGTTCAGTATCGGGATTTTGTCCCTGACTCTTCTCTAAAGGTGTTAGAGTAGTGGTTACAGATAGCATAGCCAATCACATAGATTTGACATGTTCAAAGTGAAAGCCACTGAGGCTTCGTGGATGACAGATCTGCCATAACAAACGGAGGTTCTAGTCCCAGCTCTGCCAGAAACTACCTTGCACAGTCTCTATGACAGGAATAGGAAGATTTATCTTTCTACTTCTTACTTTTTTGTTAACCTCTCTCATCATTAGCCTAGTTATCTGAGAGTAAAGCAGGAACATGTCATCTTCTGGATTTTTAATTCTGAATATTAAAGCTGGTAGACAGTCCTTTTCCTTGGTACAGGGGGAGAGATGATAGGTGAAGGTGAGACTTTAACCTTTCCCTCCAACTACTAATAGAATCTATTAAAATTCATTGAGGGTGTCAACAAACATGTGGACCAGGGTGATCCAGCTGACAGTGTATGTGGACTTTCAGAAAGCTTCTGACAAGGCACTATACCCAAGGATCTTAAGCAAAGTAAGCAGTCATTGGATAAGAAGAAAGGTCTTAATGGATCAGGAACTGATTAAAAGATAGTAAACATAAGGTAGGAATAAATGGTCAATTTTCATAAGGGAAAGAAGTAAATAGCAGGGTCCCCCAAGAACCTGTACTGGGACCTGTAGCTGTTCAACATACTCATAAATGATCTGGAAAAGGTGGTGAAAAGTGAGGTGGCACAGTTTGCAAATGATACTAAACTACTCAAGACAGTAAAGTCCAAAGCTGACTGCGAAGAGTTACAAAGGTAATATTATAAGATCTCACAAAACTGAGTGACTAGGCAACAAAATGGCAGATGAAAATCAAATGGTAATAAGCGCAAAATAATGCACACTGGAAAAAATAATCCCAACTATACATACAAATGATGGGTTCTAAATTAGCTGTTGCCACTAAAAGAGATGTTGGAGTCATCACTGATAGTTCTCTGAAAACCTCTGTACAACGTCTAAAAAGCTGATAGAATGTTAAGAACCATTAGGAAAGGAGTAGATAAGAAAACAGAAAAATGCCACTATAAAAAATCCATACTACATCTCGAATACTGCATGCAGTTCTGGTCACCCTAGTTCAAAAAATATATTAGAACTGGAAAAGGTACAGAGAAGGGCAACAAAAATGATTAGGGGTATGGAACTGCTTCCATATGAAGAGAGATTAAAAAAAAATGGAACTCTTCAGCTTATAAAAGAGACAACTAAGGGGAATATGATAGAAGTCTATAAAATCATGGTGTGTAGATGCGAATAGGGAAGTGTTATTTACCCCTTCACATACCACAAGACCAGAGGTCACCCAATGAGATTAATAGGCAGCAGGTTTAAAACAAACAAAAGGAAGTACTTTCTCACACAGTGCAGTCAGCCTCTAGAACTTGTTGTCCAGGAGATGTTGTGAGGGCCAAAAGATTAACTGGGTTCAAAAAAGAATTAGGTAAGTTCACAGAAGACAGGTCCATCAATGGCTATTAGCCAAGATGGTCAGGGATGCAACCTCATGTCCCTACACCACTGACTGCCAGAAGCTGGGACTGGAAGATGGGGGATGGATCACTGAGTAATAGCTCTGTTCTGTTCATTCCTTCTGAAGCATCTGGCACTGGCCACTGTCAGAAGACAGGTACTGGGCTAGATGGACCATTGGCCTGACCTAATATTCTTGTGTTCTTATAAATACAAAACAGAGGTTTCCTTTTAGCCCAGGCGGCACAGAGTTGGGGGGCTGAGGGAAAATTCCTATAACATCTATTTGGTTCACTTGATGGAGTAGGCAAACCCGCTGCTCCTCCAATACTGGTGAAAACAAGAATGTAAGCAAAGCAGCAGCAGAAAGGAGAAAGAACCATAATTCCTGGAAAATCAGAAGGATAGAAGAAATAAACATTTTAGGAGATGGATCTTGAAGGAAAGGTGCAGCAAAAGTGGATTGACTAGAAAAAGGATATTTTAAAATCTGCTTTAAGGATCAAGCAGTGTAAGTATCCCCTAAATCTTTGCTGTTACTACTTGGTAAAAGGTAGCAATGGGCTCGTCACAAAGATCACTGGAATAACCTGTTTAAAAAAAAAAGGTATTCCAGCATCTTTATCACTGTTAAGGTGGAGAATAGGTCCCAGAGAAGGGGCTGGGAAAGTGTGCCAGTTTAGAGTGCTAGCAATTGGGGTTGTGGGGAGAACAGTGTGAAACAGCTACACTCTTTTGGAATGAAACACTCAGAGCAGGCTTTCAGTGTGAAGGATGGAAGTGAGCAGACACTCTCGTGGGAGGGCCTAGATGAAATGGATTGGGACTGAAAAGCTTGTATGTATCATCATCAGCGTATAGAAGTCTTCACCCCACCATCTCAATTCAGAGCTGTCCACTCCTTTTTTCTCCCCAGCACGCTCCCATTCATGGCATCTGGATACATACACCAAGGGTTTGCATTAAGTTTAGTCAGGTTCTCACAAAACCAAAAAAAGTTGAGGTGGAAGATTCCTAATGGGAATATATCTGAAGCTCTGCATTTATTTGTGTGTGATTCTCTAGAAATTTGGTACCATTTTGCACTTAAACAAGAACTGTGAATACCTAATTATGTTTTATAATTTAAATGTGCAAAATAAATGCAAAGTTAGGCTCCCTGTAGCCTTTTTGTAACTTTTATGTTAAAATGTTCCCAAATAATATTAAGTTGCTGAAGATAAGGGTGCAACAAAACCCAACTTAGTTTTCAGGTTTGAGCCTCTAGGTCAGTTAGAGAAAATGTATTTAGTAGAGGACCACTAGACAACACTATGAATGATACAAATTTTATTAAAAAGAAAAATGATTAAACAAACAGGCATGCAATTGCTACTTACACAACTCTACAATTATACTCTTACTCAAAAATGAAATGGTGCATGAATTGGTGATCAGTTGCTGACAACAGAGTGAAGTACAGCCTTATAATCTTGGAACCTAACAGTACCCTTTTGATTGGAGCTCTCCTTCAATTTAACAAAACTACTCCTTTCAATTTAACAAAACTACTCTATTCTAATGCTAATTAATATTAAACTGCTCTTTACCATAATTATATTTTCACCACCTTCTCACTTGACTCTTTATGTTACCCATTATTTAAAATTAACATCTGCACCAATGTCCTTCCCATACTAGCAATATAGAAAGCATTTTTATAAAACATTCACAATTCTCAAAAACACTTTAAAAACCTTGCTCCAGCCACTTATAACCAAAATATAATGGTAACACAACTCGGGGTCATGTCCTTGCTAACTCTTACCTTCTCATAACACTTTGTCTTCAACTTTTCTCACGCTAGTAATTTCAATTTCCCATACTCCTCAACACTTAGGCCCAAAACCTAACTTCACCTTATTTTTTCTTAACTTAAACTATCCTATAGGCTACATCCCACAAAAGCCATAACACATATTTTGGCACAAGTTAAACAGTATGCAATATAAGACACTATACTGTACTACTCTCTGGCCCTGCACTAGTGACAAATAGGGCTATATAGGTGTTACAAGTGGCCAGGCAAAATTTCCCCAGTACAGGAACCCTGTTCATCCTATGCATTCCCTAGTGAAGGGAGTGAGCTGCGGCAGGATGGGGAGTAGTATAATGCCAAGTGTTACAGAGAATATGGGTTTCTGCACAGCCACCCATTAGGCAGCTCCAAGGATGCTACTATAAGCTAGAGCAGACACTGAGGTTGCTCCAGTTTACACTGGGGGCTGTATAGCCACCTCTGTCCCTCACCTGGCCTGTGACTGCTGTGTCATAGCTCTTGGGAGGCACACCAGTAAATATGCCCCTATAGACAAACAAGGGAGCCAAGCTACAGCTGTTGTGATAAATAGTTTTGAATTTAAAATTAGCAATAATGGTATATCAGCAGTCTTGTTTATAAAATGGATGCTGTCAACTCTTAAAATCTCCTCTTAAAAAAGATGGAGAAAGGTTTTCTATTTGTATTTCTGTTCCTCACCAGCAGAGAGTAAAATATGTAAAAGGGCCTAAGAGGTTTCAGGAGCTTAAGTCAATTAATAGCTTTTGAATTCTAAAATTTTAGCTATGTTCTTTAGGGCAACAATAGTAGCTTCAAAAATTTTCTGACAGAAATGAGATTTTTCCATTTGATAGTGTTTTTCATTTAATTAAAAAAATGATTTACTTATTTCATATTTGGTATAGCAGGTACTGAACTGTAGTAAAAGAGTCACTGAGAACAATATAGTATACAGTATAAAACTCCAAGAACACAATATAATAAAATAAATCCAGCTGTTGGTACTTAGTGGTTCTTCACAATGTGTTGTTGCTCCTGGAACAGATCATTGTAGTACACAGCAAACTAGAGGTTTAGTTAGCAAGTCAAACAAGATAATGCCTCAGGTTCTTTTGGATGGCTGCCCTGATTTTGCCCATAAGATCCCCGAGCAGGTGAAGAACATTTCATATTATTCCAACAATTCAGAGAAACTATCAACACAAGTTTGTTAATTTCTCTTAAGGCAAGAGACAACCTAGTTCAACTTTTTTTTAATATATAGCAAAACATGAGATGATCATGCAGAAGTAGTGGAAAAACTTTTTAAATGGAAGTAATAAAAATTATAATATTAACAGTGGTTTTTGGTTAAATACACTACTTATCACTATATTCTGTGCTTAGAAGTTTCCCCTGTGACATCTGGGGGGCAAAATTCAGTATCTTGTTTTACACAAACAGAGTTTACTTGCTCTACCTCCTACTTCAACACTTACACTAATAAAGATGTGAGCTCCATTGCCTCCCAACTGTAAAATTTGTTTTGTGGCAGGGACAGAGTTAACCTATTATTACCTGCAGCATTCTTTTGGGGGAAAAATTAGTTATTTAAATATTCTGCATAGTGGAAAATAGAAAGACTACAAGTAGTCTTTGTGATCGCCAGCAAGAGCAGCAATGCTTGAGGATCTCTTTTTAGTAAGTCTCTCCTTGCAGAAGAAACTGTGCAGGTTTTCCCCTTATCTTCTCTCCTTCTCCCTCAAACCAAGATTTTAAGTATTTACAATTCTCCATCTAGATGTCCCACAGCAAGTTCAGGAGTTAAGTTCATGTTGCACAAACTTGAACTCCCATAAACAATGTGTGTTTCAAGTTTTTCCCAACTCTTGCTCACATGCACAGAATTGTCTGTCACAAACACCCTTATGCAAAGAACTTGTTTGCAATACTGCTTCTGAAAATGCATTAAAATTAATAGCTAGAGACACATTCCAATACAATAGATTTGAGAGGTCATCTGGCTAAGTGAAAGTATGGCAGGTATATTAATGATAGTCATTTTGGGTACCAGTTGTTTTATCAAAGATAAAAATCTATGTGCAGCTGTCAAGTTACTTCATCAACATGGTCATCAAAAACTTTAGAGAGATATTTACTAACCATTGAGACATCTGTAGGGCCCCAATAGAGCAGGGCCGGCTCCAGGCACCAGCTGAGCAAGCTCGTGCTTTGGGTGGCAGATTCTAAGGGGCAGCATTCTGTCCAATCCTTTTTTTTTTTTCTTCTTTTTTGCTTTGCCGCTCTGGCTGCCCCGCAGAGTTTTTTTCTTTTTGGTTCACTGCTCTGGCCACCCTGTAGGGGGCGGCGGCGTGGAGGAGGGGAGCGCCCTGCTGGGAGCGGGCTGCGCGCTCTGTCTGCCCCAGCTGGTGCCAGGTCTGCAGCAAGCCCGGCAGGGCAGCCCGTGTCCTTCCCTCCCCGCCGACTGGAGAGGTGCGGAGCCCTCCCGGCAGGCGGCGCGGCAGGAGGGGCGGCGCGGCAGGAGGGGCGGCGCGGCGGGAGGGGCTGCGTGGCGAGCGCCCCGCTGAAGGAAGCCCTGGCTGCCCCCCTTCTCTCTCTCCCCCCCGCTCCCTCCCCCTCCCTCTTGCTAGCCGGGGCACGCCTGCAGCACAGGGAGTCACCCTGGCTCCGGCCGCCCCGCAGGTTTTTGGTGTTTTTTGCTTCGCCGCTCCNGCCCGGCAGGGCAGCCCGCGTCCTTCCCTCCCCGCCGACTGGAGCGGTGCGGAGCCCTCCCTGCAGGCGGCGCGGCAGGAGGGGCGGCGCGGCAGGAGGGGATGCGTGGCAAGCGCCCCGCTGAAGGAAGCCCTGGCTGCCCCCCTTCTCTCTCTCCCCCCCGCTCCCTCCCCCTCCCCCTTGCTAGCCGGGGCACGCCTGCAGCGCAGGGAGTCCCCCTGCACCCTGGCTCCGGCCGCCCCGCAGGTTTTTGGTTTTTTTTGCTTCGCCGCTCTGCAGGGTTTTTTGTTTTGTTTTGCGTGGGGCGGCAAAAAAGCCAGAGTCGACCCTGAAGAGGGTCTAGGTTTGCCTCCAATTAGAAATGCAGAGCTGGGTTATCTAGCACATTGAGTGGTACATTAACAGTTGTAAATACTTCCAAATTAAAAACAGCTATTTCCTTGTTACATTGTTTTTGTACCTAACAACTGTTTCACAGTTACCTTTTTCCTCTATAGGGCAGGTTGCCATTTAGAAATTTCATCACATACTGAAGGAGAGAGCTTAAATTTGATTGCAAATGTAGATAATTCTTTCTTTTTTGATCAACTGGAGAATTTCATATAATAGAAAACATAACATCTAAAACATTCTGCTTTAATACTGTAGAAATGGATTTTGGGCAGTAATATTTCTTACTTCAGAATCTGCTGCCTTTTTTTTTTAAACCAACATTGCTTTAAAGTCTGCCATACTTGTCTGCAGAATTCACTCATCTAAGACAACCAAAGACCATCTAGCGTGAGAACTAAGCCAATCAAACGAGTGGAATGGCATGTTCTTCCCTGAGACAACAGTACTATTTGTTTTTCGGAGGGAGGAGAGAGTGGAAACAGGAAACACTTCCTTCTCTCTTCATTATTTCCTCTCTCCCACCTTATCCAATGAATTTAGTTCCCTTGTAAAATTATAATCTTTATAAAGTAATTTTGTTGGTCTAGAGGGATGAAAAATTTCACAGGGATGGAAGCAGCTGGTCATATGCCCAATTTTGAAAAAAAGGGTGACAAAATGGAATTTAAAAAACTATTGTGAGGAGGGAAATGTTTCTCCTCATTATGGCCTATAAAATCCTATCTTTGATACTCTTACATAGATTTAGGGCTTGTCTACACTACAAAATTAAGTCAACTTTATGTAATTCGACCTCGAACCTCCAAATTAATTAAGTCGATTGTACGTGACCACACCAGGCTTATTGTTTCGATGGGATGCGTCCTCACTAGCAGAGCCTTCATCGATGCACAAAGCAGTACATAGTTAGTAGCTATCCCAAAGTGCAACTTGCCACAGTGTGTTTTGGGAAGTTTGTGCAATGCCTCATGGGACCAAAACATTGTCATAGGGGAGAATGGGAACATTGAGTCAACATCCCATGATGCACTGTGCTCCCTCCCTCATATCAACAGCAAACAACCCAGTGGTTTTCGCACCTTAAAACCGTCGCGCATATGCCATAACCCCAGAAGCATGGAGCCTGCTCAGTTGTGCACTCTTGCTGTGAGCATCTCAAATACCTCGCGCCTTCTCCTGCAGTATTTCCAGAGCTGAAGTAGGGTCCGCCGCGCAGAACACAGCGATGTCCTGCAAACAGCCCTGCTGCAAGCCATTGAAAAAAACAATTCACAGTTGCTGCTGGCAGTCCCAGAGCAGCTGCACTCTGTTCAGCGCCGTTTCTGGTCCCATGAAACAAGCACTGACTGGTGGGACTGCACTGTTTTGCAGGTATGGGATGACGAGCAGTGGCTGCAGAACTTTCAAATGCGGAAGGCCACCATCCAGGAATGTTGTGCAGAGCTTTCCCCTGCCCTGCAGTTCAGCAACACAAAAATGAGAGCTGCTCTGACAGTGGAGAAGCGAGTGGCGATCGCTATTTGGAAGCTTGCAACTCCAGACAGTTACTGGTCAGTGGGGAATCAATTTGGAGTAGGTAAATCAATCGTGGGAGCTGCTGTGCTCCAAGTGTCCAGGGCCATTAATTGACTTCTGCTATGAAGGGTCGTGAGTCTGGGAAATGTGCAGGACATAGAGGATGGTTTTGCCGCGATGGGGTTCCCTAATTGTGGTTTGGGCGATAGATGGCATGCATATCCCCGTCTTGGCACCAGCCCAACTTGCCAAAGAGTACATAAGCTGAAAGGGACGCTTTTCAATGGTGTTGCAAGCACTGGTAGACCACAGGGGGCATTTCACTGACATCAACGTAGGATGGTCGGGAAAGGTTCATGACGCGTGCATCTTTAGGAACTCGGGTCTGTTCAAAAAGCTGCAATCCAAGACTTTCTTTCCAGACCACAAAATGAACATTGATGATGTTGAGATGCCTATAGTTATCCCAGTCTACCCCTTGCTCTTATGGCTCATGAAGCCATACACGGGCCGTCTGGACAGCAGTAAGGAACGGTTCAACTATAGGCTCAGCAAGTGCAGAATGGTGGTTGAATGTGCCTTTGGTCGTTTAAAAGGGCGTTGGAGACGTTTACTAACAAGGTTGGACCTTTGTGAAGAGAACATCCCCATGGTTATAGCTGCCTCTTGGAAGGACATCCTTATGGTTTAACCAAAAAGAAGATGGAGGAATAATACTAAGCAAGACCAAAGAGTTCTTAATATGAATTACCATCAATGAGAAAAATAACCTTTGACAGAAAGAGGTAGAAAGAGGGCAAATTGTGAGAGTGACCAAGGACATTTATGGTCTACAGAGCCAGGGAGGAGGAGGAGTTAATTCCCTCCAAGCCAGCTTACTTGTACACTAGATCAATAGTAGCAGCAGAGGAGGAAGAAAGAAAAAACAAAATCATTCAAAAGAAAGGAGTCTGGACCTCTCCTCTCACTCAAGGACAGTATTACTTTCTTCAGAAGAGGCAGCTCCCCTCTCCCACACTGGCAACTCTGATAACATTTTGTGTTTTCAGAGACTCACCTGTTGGAATCAGATTACATAGGAATCTCATCTTTCATTTTAAATAAATCAAGTTCCTATTCCTCGTGGCTGTGGAGAACAGTTTGAAAACATGAAGTGTACCCTTAAGGCTCAGAAACAAGTATGTAAATAATGAATAGTCTTTTTTTCTTTTTTAAATCTCCTGATTTATGGGACTTGACTAACGAGTTTTGAACCTTTAGCACTGACAATATGGTCTTTATCCTAAGCTCTTGTGGGTCCTCCTGCTGCTCTCAGTTGTTTGGATCACATGCTTAGTCTGAAAGAGCTCTTAACCAGACTAGTTGGCTCCAGTCAAGGCCGCACCGGGATAGTCATCTCTACCTCAGCAGGGTCAAATCACTTGGCTTTTATGTCTACATTACAGGCTTTTCTCTGCAGTACTTGGGGGGGCGGGAGGGGGAAGGAGGAATGATGGAAGGTTTGAAATTCAGATTTATCCTGGGACGACTGGGTGTTTTTCACAACATTTCCACAATGTGGTTCATTTAACTTCTATTAAATCCATTAGCTTAAAAATGAGGTCTGTCAATTAATTGAAGCTAACTCAATACAAAACAAATTAACTGGATTAAAAAATTAATCACGATTAATTGCAGTTTTAATTGCACTGTTAAATAATAATAAAATACCAATTTAAACTTCTTATAAATATTTTTGGATGTTTTCTACATTTTCAAATATATTGATTTCAATTACAACACAGAATACAAAGTGTACAGTGCTCGCTTTATATTACTAATATTTGCACTATATAAAAGAAAAGAAATAGTATTTTTCAGTTCACCTCATATAAGTAGTAGTACAATCTCTATCATGAAAACGTAACTTAAAAATGTTGATTTTTTTGTACACAACTGCACTCAAAAACAAAAGAACGTAAAACTTTAGAGCCTACAAGTGCACTCAGTCCTACTTCTTGTTCAGCCAATTGCTACGACAAACAAGTTTGTTTACATTTACGGGAGATAATTCTGCCCGCTTATTTACAATGTCATCTGAAAGTGAGAACAGGTGTTTGCATGGCACTGTTGTACATGGTGTTGCAAGGTATTTACGTGCCATATATGCTTAACATTCACATGTCCCTTCATGCTTCGACCACCATTCCAAAGGACATACTTCCATTCTGATGACGCTTGTTAAAAAAATTTGTTAATTAAATTTGTGACTGAACTCCTTGGGGAAGAATTGTATGTCTTCTGCTCTATAGTTTTACTCACATTCTGCCATATATTTCATGCTATGGCAGTCTTGGATGATGACCCAGCATATGTTGTTCGATTTAAGAACATTTTCACTAAAGATTTGACAAAATGTAAAGAAGGTACCAATATGAGATGTCTAAATATAGCTACAGCACTTGACCCAAGGTTTAAGAATCTGAAGTGCCTTCCAAAATCTGAGAGTGACGAGGTGTGGAACATACAGTCAGAAGTGTTAAAAGAGCAACACTCTGATGCGGAAACTACAGAACCCAAACCATCAAAGAAGAAAATTAACCTTTTGTTGATGGCATCTGACTCAGATGATGAAAATGAATGTGCATTGGTCCACACTGCTTTAGATCATTATCGAACAGAACTCGTCATCAGCATGTAAGCACGTCCTCTGGAATGGTGGTCGAAGCATGAAGGGGCATATGAATGTTTAGCATTTCTGGCACGTAAATACCTTGCAAAACCGTCTACAACAATGCCATGTGAATGCCCGTTCTCCCTTTCAGGTGACATTGTAAATAAGAAACGGGCAGCATTATCTCCCGTAAATGTAAACAAACTTGTTTCTCTTAGTGATGGGCTGAACAAGAAATAGAACTGAGTGGACTTGTAGGCTCTAAAGTTTTACATTGTTTTATTTTTGAGTGCAGTTATGTAAAAAAAAAATTCTACATTTGTAAGTTGCACTTTCACGATAAAGAGATTGCACTACAGTATCTGTACAGCAGAACCTCAGAGTTACAAACACCTCATTAATGGAGGTTGTTCATAACTCTGAACTGTTCGTAACTGAACAAAACATTATGGTTGTACTTTCAAAAGTTTACAACTGAACATTGACTTAATACAGCTTTGAAATTTTACTATGTAGAAGAAAAATGTTGCTTTCCCTTCTCTCCCCCCCCCCCCGTAATTTACGGTTAACAGTACTGTACCCCATTTTCTTTTCCTCCCTTCCCCCCACTGCCGCTTGACTTCTTGATTGTGTACTTCCGGTTCCAAATGAGGTGTGTGATTAACTGGTCAGTTCGTAACTCTAGTGTTTATAACTCTGAAGTTCTACTGTATAGGTGAACTGAAAAATACTATTTAAAAAAAAAAAATTTACAGTGCAAATATTTGAAATCAAAAATAATAATATAAAATAAGCACAGTACACTTTGTATTGTGTTGTAATTGAAATCAGTATATTTGAAAATGTAGAAAACATCCAAAAATATTTAAATAAATGGTCGTTATTAATAGTGCAATTAAAACTGCGATTGTGACTATTTTTTAATCGCACAATTAATTGCAATTAATTTTTGTAGTCGTTTGACAGCACTAATGAAAATAAAACATAGAATCTGAAAGATAATATTGAATATTAGGTAACAAGATGCTGGTGAAAGAAGGCGAGCTAAGGCTGTTTCAGGTACCTCAGCTTTGTATTCATTCTTTCTAACCGTTGTGTAGGTTTTTTTTGTTTTACCTTAAATTTTACAATGTATGAATGTTTCTTTAAAATTTTCAGCATTCTTTAGTAATTGCTTTACATCTTTATCAGACAAAAATTTTGTAAAGCTGAAGTTAATTTTCTCTTTCCGTTATCAAGGAAAATATTCGTATCCCTGCAATATGAAAGTACCTGTATGTATTAGCAACTATGTATATCAGGGGTTGGCAACCTACGGCACGCATGCCAAACATGGCACGCAAGCCGATTTTGGGTGGCACGCCGCTGCCTGCCAGTCCCAGCCCCCAGCCCC
>QXTE01000086.1:450629-501340 GCA_003942145.1 Platysternon megacephalum | reverse complement strand
AAGATCAGCATTTTAATTTAATTTTAAATGAAGCTTCTTAAACATTTTGAAAACCTTGTTTACTTTACATACAACAATAGTTTAGTTATATAATATAGACTTATAGCGAGAGACCGTCTAAAAAACGTTAAAATGTATTACCGGCACGCGAAACCTTAAATTAAAGTGAATAAATGAAGACTCGGCACACCACTTCTGAAAGGTTGCCTACCCCGATGTATATAAAGATGTGTGGTAGCTGCTTTTTGGAAAAGGACAGATTCCCTCAACATTATTGGCATGAGAAATAAAGTATGGAAAATCCTTCCAATGGAAAAAAGTGACAGCCAGTCTTAAATTAGGATCAAGTAATGTTTATAATATCTGATTAACATTTTGGGAATATAAACAAAAACACAGATAAGAGGTTGATCTGACATAAAGGGGTGCTTTAAGAAGATAACAGTTTATGAATAAAATGTATTAATACTTGCATGAAATGTTCTTGTACGTTTATGTCCAAATAAAACATTTTTAAAACTAGGTGACATCCTAGTTAGCAGCCATATTAATTAGAATATCATAGTCTCCATCTTGACAGACCACCACAAAAATGTACGGTACCTTCCAAGCTATACCTGAAGACATATTTATTATTTCTATTACTGTACTGCCTAGGAATCCTAGTCATGAAAAAAGACCCCACTGTGCTAGAAACAAAAAGATGATCCCTGCCAAGGAGCTTACAAGCACTACTTAAATTCCTTTAACCTTTGTAAGGTCTGAAGGCAATTTGAATGAGCTCCTGGAACGTAAGAGCTTCAGAGGAGTTACTGATTTATACAGAGCTTAGCTGATCTCCTGTACTGCATATAAAACTTCTAATGCCCTTTGGAGTCTTTAGGGGTACTGAAGCTCCAGAATTCTGAAGTCCATTGATCTTTTGTCAAACTTGTCAAGGGCATACCTTTTATGAACCTTGCTAGTTCTCCAAAGGAAAGTGAAGCTTAAAAAAGGTGCTTTGGTAGTAGACCTTAAGTGTCCTCATCATGTTAGTGGAACAGTCTGATATTCCTACTTTGCCACTTTAGCGTCTCCCAGAGCTTCATAAATAATTTCAAGTTTCTAGGCCTCACGTTAAGATATGGCCATTTTGTTGTATAAGAGATTGCTCACTTAACAAATCAACTAATTTTTCCAACTCATGTAGCCGTGTGTGCCATTTTGGGGATTTGAGAAAAGCAGCCTCCAGCAACACCACACAGCCTTGGGGAACTGAAATTGAGAATGCCTGTCTAATCTGTGCTTGAGACCTAGCCCAGCAGTGGGGGTGAAACAGTAGAGTTACCAGACCAGAACCTGACTGACATATTTGGCCAACCAACTGTAGGCCCCAGAAAGCCTGTCCATGGCTGGGACCACCCTGACACTGAGCTCAGGCAGGGACAGCATTTGTGAAGAGAACTGTCTGCAGCAGGGATCGGCAAACTTTGGCACGCGACTCACCAGGGTAAGCACCCTGGCGGGCCGGGCCGGTTTGTTTACCTGCTGTGTCTGCAGGTTCGGCCGATCGCAGCTCCCACTGGCAGCGGTTCGCCGTCCCAGGCCAATGGGGGCGGCGGGAAGCGTCGGCCAGCACATCCCGCAGCCCGTGCTGCTTCCCGCTGCCCCCATTGGCCTGGAGAGGCGAACCGCGGCCAGTGGGAGCCACGATCGGGCGAACCTGCAGACGCGGCAGGTAAACAAACTGGCCCAGCCCACCAGGGTGCTTACCCTGGCGAGCCACATGCCAAAGGTTGCTGATCCCTGGTCTACAGTGAATCTGGTTACAGCAGTAGAAAGTTTACAACTGAACATTGACTTAATGCAGTTCCTGAGTTTCTCTCTTCCACAAAAGACCTGAGACTCCATTTTGTCTCTCTCTATCTGAAAGAGCTGTCTTCCAGATAAGCCTGGTATGATTCCCCTGCACTGGGATTCGGGGGATAGCCAGAGCTTGAGACTGACCAGCAGCACACTTCTCCATAAAGGAAAGACTGACACCCAAGATGAATTCTCGCCAGGAAGAACTGACTGCCAGCTGCATGACAGGGGACAACTAGGACTTCCCAGAGATGGGCACCTGATTCTTCTTCAAGCACCAACTCCAACCAGCAGCTAAGGCCCACGGGAAGACTTTGGAGGTGGGAAACTATTTTTACTTTGTTCTGGGCTTTTGAGTTATTTAAATTATTCTTGTAGGATTGGCTGATTACTCATTTAGTTAACATTCTTGATTCCCTGCCTGTTTCCTTTCCCTTTTAATCTGCCCTTAGTTTTCATGGAATAAAGTGATTTATTCTTATAATCTGATCCTTGCTTCCCTGCAACTATAATGTGTAGCATCCTACAGATCACAAGGTCTACTAGTTTATACCAGCCGCCAGATGGAAGCACAAAGCACAACAAACCTAGGGCCCCCACTAGTCCTAAAGTGGATCACTTGGGGATCAGATATGACCCCATGAGAGGTGACCTTCCTAGGTCTCCAGCATAGCCATGTCAGTTTTGGTTTTCAGACATACTATATCTCTCAGATCATCTTTTTATAACATATCCACCTTGGATGGGCACAAATTCTAAGGGCTACAGTCTAGACCTTGACCTGGACCCTTCGTCCCTGTACTCGATAGCATGGATGCTATGTGGCTGACATCAGTGGAGAGAAGTTGTTCAGTAGAAGATCCAGTATTCTACTTCAGATTCAAAAATCCTCCACTAAGTCAGGGGTGGGCAAACTATGGCCTGCGGGCTGAATCCGGCCCGCCAGCTGTTTTAAGCTGGCCCTCAAGCTCCCGCTGGGGAGCAGGGTCTAGGGCTTGCCCCACTCTGGCGCTCCAGCCAGGGAGCAGGGTCGGGGGCTGCTTCACGCGGCTCCCAGAAGCCATGGCATGGGCCCGGTCCGGCGCTCCAGCCAGGGAGCAGGGTCAGGGGCCGCTCCACGTGGCTCCCAGAAGCAGCGGCATGGCCCCCCTCTGGCTCCTACGCACTTCAATGGCCCCCTCTGGTGCTCCAATGGGAGCTGCAGGGGCAGTGCCTGCAGACAGGGCAGCGTACAGAGCCACCTAGCCGCACCTCCACGTAGAAGCCGAAGAAGGGACATGCCACTGCTTACAGGAGCCGCTTGAGGTAAGCACTGCCCGGAGCCTGCACCCCTGAGTCTCTAGCCACGTCCCAGCCCCCTGCCCCAGCCCTAATCCCTCGCCCGCCAAACCCCTCGATCCCAGCCTGGAGCACCGTCCTGCACCCCAAACCCCTCAGCTCTACCCCAGACCCTGCACCCCTAGCCAGACCCTGCACCCTTTCCCACACCCCAACCCCCTGCCCCAGCCCAGATCCCCCTCCTGCCCTCCAAACCCCTTGGTACCAGCCCAGAGCACCCTCCTATACCCCAAACTCCTCATCCCCAACACCACCCCAGAGCCTTCACCCCCAGCTGGAGCCCTTGCCCCCACTCACCGAAATCCTAATTTCTGGCCCCACCTCGGAGCCCACACCCCAACCAGAGACCTAACGTCCGCCTGCACCCCAACCCCAATTCTGTGAGCATTTATGGCTCACCATACAATTTCTATTGCCAGATGTGGCCCTCGGGCCAAAAAGTTTACCCGCCCCTGCACTAAGTGTACATATAATGCAAAATGAACATGTTTTTCCTCACAGTCTTCTAAGTGCAGATTTGATCCATTACAAACTTTGATTCTGGTTATAATGAACTACTTGTCTTTAAAGTAGTCAGGTCTTTCAGTTAGCTCCATCAAAATTCATGTAGCAGAAGTATCTGCCTATCATCCACCAGTCCAAAATGGCTTGGCCTTGTCTCACCCTACTGTTTACAAATTCTTAAAAGGATTATCTTCAGTTTTCTACTTGTCAGGAAAATTTCCCCTTCGTGGGAGTTGAACTTTGTGCTTACTTCATTGATATATCCGCCATTTGAACCCATGACACTGTGTTCACTATATTATCTGACAATTAAAACTGCATTCTTGGTAGCAATCATTTCTGCCCAGAGAGTGAGATTCAGGCTCTGATGATGGGTCCCCCAGCTATGATATTTTATGCAGACAGAGTAACTATGAGACCTGCTCCAGATTTATACCCAAGGTGGTCTCTGACTTTCATATCAATTAGTAGATGCATTTCATAGTGTTCTTCCATGGTTCATCTTCTAGAGAGGCAAAACTGAATACTTTGGATGCGAGAAGAGTACTGTCTGATTACCTTTGCAATTCGCAGAGATTGCTCGTGCCATTTGGAAATAGGTCCAAAGAGCAAGCTATTTCAGCACAAAGACTTTCAAAATGGATCACAGACTCTATTAGAACAGCTTATGATATCTATAAGTTGACTCCTCCATCTCTCATTTCATTCCACCATGCCACAGGTGACCTGGGCAGCATGTCTTAGTAGAATTCCCATAGCTGCTCCACAGCTTTTAGCTTCATAGAGCTCTGTTCACACATTCCCCAACCACTATTCATCCTTGTCAGCCTCCAGTTCTGATGCTGTTTGATCAGGCATTTCAGCAATTATTGTTTAGATGAGCTCCTAGCTCCCATCTCCTGGAGGAGTTAACTGCTGGTTAATCATTGAGAATGAGATCCATGTGTATACAGATAGTCAAAGAAGAGTTTCTTATCTTACAGTAACCAATTGTTCAAGATGTTCTATACACGTGGATCTCACAGCCCGCCCTCCTTCCCTGCAGCTTTGAATTTTTTGACCAGGATTCCGGGTGGTGAAGGAAAAATGTGACCACTCTTGGAGGTGCTCCACCCTTTATGCCTTGTCGGGGCTGGGGAGAGCAAGGCTATTGTAGGGTGCATGAGTGGCTCTAACAGCCAGTTGTTAAAAAATTCTGATCTATACATAGGGTGCATGAGCTCAGCATGGGATTGACGTATACAAAACATCTTTGGTGATGGTTCCTATGCGTATTCCACTCAAGGTGTATGTGCGCTCCACGCACCTAAGACCTGAAGATTTAAAATTAGCAGCATTCATTGGTCCATGCCTGAGCCATTCATTTCATCATGCTACAAACCAAGGGCATGAAGGGTAGCATAGACCTACTATCTCTCCAGTTCCACTCTATTGCCTTGGTCCAAGACTCAACTTGTCAGTGCATGCAGCTGTGCTAGTGTTGCTGTTTCAAATTCCAGTTTTCTCTATAAATAGTTTTCTTTTCCAGCTAACTTTAGTTTTTTTTAGTTTAATGGCAGTAGAAGTCTAGGTGTTTCCCCTCTTCGCTCCCTCACCACCTCAAACCCACAATGTTTAGGTTATTAGTATGCCCAAGATCCAGGATTTCAAGATCTCCATGGCGTGTCCCTTGGTCGTCCTGGTTAGTGACTTCCATGACACTTGTGTTACATTGAAAAGTCCCACATCCCCCTCTAAGTGCAATATTTGCCACTCCCCTTTCCCTCTGAACCTGCCAATCCCAAGAGTTCTTAATCAGATACTCAAAGAAAAATGAAGCAGAGTTGTATAATGGGTACTGCAGATGATCTGGGACAGACGTCAGGGTACAGCAGGAGACTGCATCAGAAATCTGAGGGAAACCCACTGAGACAAAAAAGCTGCTGAAAAAGTGTGAGGCTTGTTTTCTTAGAGACTGGGGCATGCCTAACTGATTTTTTGGGGGTAGAGGAGAAAGAGTAGCTGTTTGTAACAGATCTTTCTATAGTGTTTAGTAGTACCCAAGCATGCTCTTCCAAAATTAAATGTAACTCATGGTGAGGATAGTGTCACTGAATTTCATCAGCATTCAAAAGTGTCAGGAGATGGTATCTTCACTCAGCAAGAAGGAGAGTTGGAGGTAAGTGCACTGGATTGGAGAAGGGACACTGACAGTTTTTCCTCTTGGTTTCTTTGTTGCTGTAGCCACCAAAATCAAGAACAACTTGAAAGTATGTTTATGTACCCATTCTGCAAGAAGGGAAGGAGATGCTGCTGCCCACCAGGAGTTACTTGTGGAGTTGTTAATTAGTAATTAATTCAGTGCTATAGCTGCCAGGAGCAGAGGAGGCTAGCATCACTGACAAAAGTGCCTGGATTGTACGGGGAAAGGAGCAGAACTCTGCAATTTTTCTTTAAGCTTAGGAATCATAGTGACACTCAGCAATCCATTTACATTTTGAAGACTATTCCCTCCAGGAAAAGGGCTTGCATTTATGATTTTTAATATAAACCTCCAAGGTCTATAATTATTTAGTGAACAGGGAGTGCCAACGAGTGTTCATGTAACATTTGGGAATTCATTCAGGGGAAATCAGGAATTGCCAAACATATACCTACTTTTCTTGAAAATGACAGCCAGCACTACTTCACACCAGACCACATTTGAAGTTTCTAGTCCTCGCTGTTTTTAAGATAAGGAGAAAATTAATTTTCTTAACTATAATTTTTATTTCTCATAGCAGAGATCATGCACTTGTTTGGCTATTGTTCACAGTTAGACATGCGCCATCCATTATAATGGAGGCACTTTAGGCTCCTGCACACCAGAGTTCACGATCCCTTTACCAGAGAGGGTTTCAAAATCTGAAACTATGTAGACAATATTAATCAATATCTAAATGCTATAGGTTGTGGTATAATAGAACTTCTACAAGCTTAATTTTTAAATCAAGAACACTGGTTTATAGGAATGGTGAGTCCAAACCAGTGGATGCTCTCAAATATGAAAAATAAAAGTTGCAAGCATAAAACATGCATTCACTGATGGAAAATAGCAAGCAATAAGGACAAGATATCAAATAAGGCAGCAAATCTAAGAAATTAAATCCTGGAAAATTTATTCGTTTAGATTTTGTATTTTTAATTTTACTTGCTTAACTTAGACTGAGGGCACCCAAAAGAAACAAAGGCTGCATCAATCAAGAAGAGAATGCCAGTCTTACAAAGCTTGCTGAAGTAATTGCAAATCTAAAATGGTACCATTGTGAATTCCACAGGCAAAGCCCTATGTTTCTTATCCCATGAACATGAGCCCCTTGCAGAATATACTTTCATGCTTTTAGAAAGGGCTTTATCAATGGATGCTTTGTATGTCTGATATATGGATAGACTGATTATTAAAAAGCTTTCAAGCATTTGAGAACATCATGAAAGAAGAATATAGGCATCTTTATTCATTTCTTGGTCCACAAAGTAGATTTTTAAGCCCATTTCACATCCAAAGTACAAGGCTGTTTTTCTAAACAATGTTTGTGGTTGGAAGGAGCAGGGGGAGAAAATTGGCATATCTGAAGTGGAACTTGATTTTGTTTTCCCTTATGTATTGTACCAGGGTTCACGACCCGCCCCTTTTCCTGGGGCCCGCTTACTCTCCCCAATAAGGCTCAGAGAGGCTTCAGGGTTGTGCAACACTCGTGTCTTTATTTACTTAAGGTTGTCCCACCACCAGTGTCCATCTATATACAAACTTTACAGGCAGAGTCAGCCATCAGCTAGGAGGCCTCCAGCTCCCTCCCTGTCTGACTTCTCCCTTGCTGCCCCCTGCCTTCTGGCTCCCTCCCAGCCTTCATAGCCCTTGGCTTGTCAGGCCAGCAGGTATTGCCAATCCTCAGCCCCGCATCAGGCCTTTTCCATCAGCCCCAATCTGTTTCCCTTGATTGGCGCTGACCAGGCAGGGGCTAATTAGGTGCTTTTGCACCAGCACCCTGCTACATATCTTCCCCCCTTAAGCTGATGCCGGGCCTGATGTTGCTCAGCCCTGCTTTTCTCGGCCTGGGGTTTTACTCTGGGGATGGCCTCCCTGCCCATCTGGGTGGTCCCTGTGGGGTTTTGGCATGCCCCACCCACAAAAGGTGCATTGGGTAGGGGGATGGGCCACCCCACAAGTCCACCTCCGCCCAGAGGTCGTCACACCAGTTGCAACCTTGGGCAGGTCGCCCCGGATGTTCTTCTTCCTTCCTTCGCTGGTGGGGGAGACGGATCAGCGCCAACTGTCCCGAGGCTGCCCCATGTCTCCAGTTCGGGGCCTCTGCCTACTGGAGTTTGAGCCTCCCCCTTTTGGGTTCCAACCCTCTGAACTTTCTTCGGCTTCTCTTCCTCTATCACAGAGATTCCCTCCCCCTGGGTGGTCCCGTCCTGGGACCTCCATTCCCTCATCGGTCACTCCCGTAGGGTCTCTATCCTGGCTATGTTGTCTAGGGTTCGTATCTTTTTCCCCCTTCAAGTTATGGGGACTCCCCTTTCTCAGGGTCCACCCCCGTAGGGGCCTGGCCTCCTCCCTCACTTTCTCTGTTGGTCTCCTCCCCGTGCCTTCTCTCTCTTTGGGGCAGGGTTCCAATCCAACCCCAGGATCATGGGGTATGGCAACCCCTCCATTACCCCCAGGCAAACCTTCCCTGCACCTCCAGGGGTACCTGGACCACGGGACAATACTCCCTATCCCCGTGGATGCATTCCACCATCATCCTTTCTCCAGGGATAAGCCAATGTGGCTTTACCAAGTGCCGCTGTATGAGGGAGAGGGCTGAGGCCGTACCCACTAGACCCCTCTGGGGCTTTCTCCCCACCCGCACGGGGAGGGGGCTATTCCACGCCTCTTCTTCCACCCCCCTCCTCCCCAGCCTTGGTCCAACCACAGAATTCAGCAGCCCCACAGTCCATCACCGGGCAGTCATGGCTCTTGTGCCCCGGCTGTCCACAGTGCCAGCATACAAGCTGTCCCGGGCAGCTAGGGATTCCCTTGTGCTCCTCCCGTCGCTTGTCTACCGGCTTCCCAGTGGGATGCTCACGGGGTTTCTTGCCCCCTCTGTGTCTCGCAGGGTCCGACGCTCCCTCGGGGGGAAGTCTGCCTCTGCATATTCCTCCGTCCTTTGGACGGCAGCTTCTACGGTGCCAGGCTGATGTCGCCGCACCCAGACCCGCATGCTATCAGGGAGGCACTGCACAAACTGTTTGAGAATCACCTGATCCATAATCTACCCCACTGTTTGGGCGTCGGGCCTCAACCACCGGGTCACCCAGTCCGTCAATTCCTGGGCAAAGGCCTGGGGCCGCATGTCCCCTGCCCACCGGGCTGCCCAAAACTTTTGCCAATATTTTTCCAATGAAAGCCCCAGGTGGTCCAAGATGGATGCTTTCATAGTGTCATAGTCTCTAGCCTGGCCATCCATCAGGGCCATATACGTCGTTTGCGCCTCCCCAGCAAGATATGGGGCTAGCCGCAGGGCCCAGGTTGTCCTGTCCCATCCCGTGCCCAGGGCCACCCACTCAAAGGTACCCAAAAAGGCACTAGGGTCATCCACCGGGGCCATCTGACAGAGGAGTGCTGAAAGGCCTGCAGTGTCTTCTGCATCTCCCTGAGTTCCTCCGTGAGCCACTGCAGAGTGCCCTCCATCTCCAGGTCGCCAAACTGTGTCTCTGGCAAAGGATCCCAGACCAGCCCCCATGTGTACCAGGGTTCACAACCCACCCCTCTTCCTGGGGCCCACTTGCTCTCCCCAGTAAGGCTCAGAGAGGTTTCAGAGTTGTGCAACACCTGTGTCTTTATTTACTTAAGGTTGTCCCACCACTAGTGTCCATCTACATACAAGCTTTACAGGCAGAGTCAGCCTTCAGCTAGGAGGCCTCCAACTCCCTCCCTGACTTTTGCACCAGCACCCTGCTTCAGTATAAAACAAGAAGCTAGGAAAGTACCATCTTTTTCAAGGATTATTTAATCTCCTCTTTCAGCTACAGAATTTGCTAAAAAGAAAAATGTAAAGTGAGGCCTCCACTAAACTAATGCCCTAATTCAGCCCGGTACCTAAAGTACATGTTTAAGTTTGGTCTAGTGGGTAAAAAAAAAAGTTTCATGCGGTTTGCAGAAAAAGCCTGAAATGCCACTCATCTCACAATGAAAAGAGAGAGAAAAACAAAAACAAAAAAAAAATTCTGCACCCAATATTTTAAAATTCTGCAAATTGTATTTATTAATAATAAATGTGGAGGCTCTAGCATGGAGTAGGGAGCACAGGCAACTGGCTGCACGGAGGTGAGAGAACCCTGCAGCCCTCCCCCCGACCTTCCCAGGATAGAGACCTCTGGGGCAGGCCCAGCTCTTGCGCTGTGTCAGGGTCAGGTGCAGCCTCACTGCTAAGTCTGTGTCCTGGGGAAGGCTGCAGGGTGATCTCCCACCTCCATGCAGCCAGTTGCCTGTGCTCCCCACTCACTGCCATGCTGGAGCCTCCATATTTATTTATTGACAAATAAAATTTGCAGAATTTTAAAATATTGTGTGCAGAATTTTTATTTTTTTGGCACATAATTCCCTCAGGAGTAATCTATGAATAAAAACAAGGTTTGAGAGAGAGAATGACATCTGCTAGTTCTAAAATCTTAAAGGCCATGGTGACCAGAAACAGTTTCTTTGTTTAGTAAATCAGTTTATCAAAACACGTTTTGCACTTAAAACTTTTTTCTTATGTACCATATAGGTAATTTTATTTAACTAATAAGCAATTTGAAAATGCTGTTTGTACATTTTAAATTGAAGTTAAATTTAAAATTAAAGCCCAAGTAGTACCCTTAAGTACCCTGTCTTAAATAAGGTCTTCACACTGACTGTAAACTCCTTGAGAGTAAAGTACCAAGTAGGGCTTAACACAAATCACAATTATCTAGTAGATAAGAAATTTATCACTCAGCATTTTCTAATGTAAAAAATATAAAATTTAAGAATCTGAAAAAATGTAAGTTAAACTATTTAATTGCTTAACTAAATTAGTATAGATAAAGCATATCTCCTACTTCACTAGGGGCACTCTCCTAAAAATGTGGGGAACTCAAGTTTCATATCCCTTCTCCACATCAGGCAAAGGGGAAAATAAACTCAGGTCTTCCACATCATTGGCGATCACCCTGAACAATGGGCTAAAGTTTATAAAGGGGGGCACCACCATCCTTCCTACTTTGTGAATCTAGACCTTTAAAAACATCCAGAAACAAAATGTTTTGAAACATTTAATTAGACCCAAAACTGACATTTTTGATTTGCTGATTTTTTTTTTGGAATTTTCAAATTCGCTCTTACCTTAAACAGAGTTGAGTTTTTGTTTAAAACTACCAATGGGGGGGGGGGAGAAGAGAGAGAAGAGGGAAAAACACACCCAACCAAAACACAAAAATAAAAACCATTAATTATTTGCCTAGCTCTTACTACCCACAAGTCTCTAGGATTCAAGTGAAACTACCCCAAGTCCCACCTTTTCCACTTTAATTTGTATGCCCTTTTTGGAGTATTTAAGGCGGCTCAATACCAAACTTCTCAGCAGCCGTGCAAACAGATTGGATCCTGAGTTGGTATGTAGGGTGCCCTGATTCTGTGTGATCAGATGTGGGCAAATCCTCAGGCTGAATCATTCACAGCAATCCATAAAGAGAATAACCCACACTTCTCATTGCCAATACCAACTATGAAAACGTTTGTCTTTTTTTAGCTTGTTCATGACCCGTTATCAGAACAATTCGTGGGAAAGTACAGGTGAGTGTCCATCCCTAATCAAAGGAGAAAGTATGCCCTTTCAATATGGTTATTTTCCAGTATCTTCTGCAAAATAAAGTAGTTCAGATGTAGCTCCACGCTGATTCATTTAGCCTGTTTCTGAGACAGCAATTTCAGATGGGGTGGGGTGGGGGGCCTATTTTCATTGCCAAGAAAGTGGAAAGGTACAGTGTCTCAAACAAAAAATACCAAAGACATATTATATATCATAACATGGTAACCTGATAATCCATTTGAACTAGGGATACCTTTTGGGGTTCCAGATCTCTGAATGTCCAAGTGCATTCAGGACTACCTTACTAAACAGAAGACTTTTGCACAACTTTATACTGGTGAGACCAAGTTATATTTTAATGTAGAAGCTACCATAGGCTTGTGTGGTGCTTTAGGCAAGTCAAAGATATCTCTGTCTCAAGGAGTTTACAGTCCAGTGTGAAGACCTTATTTAAGACAGGGTACTTGCAGAGCTAGGACTGTATGATTAATTTGGAACTTCTTCCCTAACTAAACTGTTTCTGCACTGCCACCAAGCCAGAGCAGCTTAGAGAAACCGGGGCGGGGAGGATAGGGGGAGGGAGGGGGGAGGAGAGAAGAGGAGAAATCACTTGTATACAATAAAACTGTCTGTGTAGCCTAAGACTACTGGGCCTACTGGATCTTCAAAGAGTCTTATGAGGGTGCGTATTATGGGCACTACACCCGCTGTTACGGTTGTTAAGACCAGTAACCATTGTAGCTATTTGCCAGAGCCAAGAGGTGTAAGCAATCTTCTGTCACATACAGCTTCAAAGAGCAGGAAGGTTTGGTATCAAGCTCTCCTAAATACTCTAGTAAGGGCATATAAATTAATGAAGGGGAAGAGGGGAAAAAAGGGAGATCCAAAGGGCCTTTTACAGTTTTCCTAACCTACCAAAAAAACCTTCTGGCTGATTACCTTCCTCCTCACCCACACATGATGGAGTGTACATAGCCATTCACTCAGATACAGAAAAGGATTAATGTCTTCAAAAAACTAGGCACTAAGCCTGCCCTGGAGAAATGGCCAGCTGGAAAGAAAAGATCCCTACCTGGACTCATGCAGGCAGGTATATAAAAAATGAAGGGGATGTAGCTTGGGGTTCTCAGAAGAAAGTGTTCTCTCCTGGCTTCATTACGTCTCAAGCCAGCCCATGACAAAGAGGCAAGGAGAACATGGGAAACAGACTGCTTTATCCCCATGAAAGGGCTGAACATCTTGCCAAAAACTGTAGTTAGGACTATTTGTTTTCCTCTGGCTGAAGTGTGCCTGCCAGGGTTTGGCTATGAACTTTTTCTCCCTCTTTCCACTTCCTTGCTAGTTTCACTGTTGCCCACAAGTATCTATATTGACAAAGTTGAGAATTGCTGTCAATGTACTGGATATGTCAGTCCCCAGATACTGAAGGTGACTGCTTCAGTTACAAAGTTTATATATGTTGTAACTGTAATGACTAGAAGCTTTTCTTTATAGAAGTTGATAGTGAAAAGGAAAGCTTCCTACTTGCTATAATTAAGTGGGCAAGTGGAGTTTTCAAGCTCTAATAGTGCATATTAGTAACTTAGTTTAACCCCTCTTGTGTATATGTTTTCCGAAATACTTTAAGTGTCTGTGAGGGGGAAATTCAAGTACAGGTCTGTCGCATCTTACGCGCATTTAACATGTGCGAATTCAGCTTTACGCCGTCAGCAAAAAAAAAATAAAAAATTAAATACTGTACCTGCCTGGGTTTTTTGTTTGTTTATTTCGCCGACGACTTTCAGTGCGCCACTGTAGGGGGCGGCAGCGCGGAGGAGGGGAGTGGCTGCGCCCTGCTGGGAGCGGGCTGCGCGCTCCGTCTGCCCCAGCCGGTGCCAGGTCTGCAGCAAGCCCGCCAGCCCGCATCCTTCCCTCCCCGACGACTTTCAATTCACCTGCAGGCAGGAGTGCCGCGGAGCCCTTCCGGAAGGCGGCGCGGCGGGAAGGGCCGAGTGGCGAGCGCCCCGGCTGACAGAAGCCCTGGCCGCCCCCCTTCTCTCCCTCCCCCCCGCTAGCCGGGGCGCGCACTCCGCTGCCCGGGGCATGTCTGCAGTGCAGGGAGTCCCGCTAGCCAGAGTGCAGCCGCCGCCCACCCAGAGGCTCGCCAGTGCGGCCGGGGGAGGCAGCCACGAGATACCAAGTAAGTGGCACCAAAAGTTTGCACCCTGGTTTGTTTTGTTTTTTGGTTCGCCGCTCCGGCCACTCTGCACCCTGTTTTTTGTGGGGTTTTGTTGTTGTTGCTGCTTCACCGGTCCGGCTGCCCTTTTTTTTTTTTTTTGTGTGGGGCGGCAAAAAAGCCAGAGCCAGCCCTGCCTGTAGTGTGGGCGATTCCTCCCGCCATTACTGTACACAATGTAATTTTGACTATACGCGGTTTTCGCTTTACGTGCTGACCGCGGAACGTAACCCCAGCGTAAGATGAGACAGACCTGTATTACAAAACACTTCAGTTCAATCATTTGGTTCTTATTGTCTCCATTATGTGAGAAGAATTTTTAAAAAAAACCCAAAACCCAATAGTTAGTTTTTCCTGTCATTTGTCAAACTTAAAAAAAACTTAGCTTCAGAACAGCTAATGGTAGAATACTAAAGGTCTTTATAACGTGAACACTAAAATTGAAGTGGTCTACCAACTTATTAATTTTTTGGAAAAAAATTAATTGCAAACATCACATGAATGAAATTTTGCAAAATACAATATTTCTGAACAGTCATCAAGTTACAACAGCATTTCCTGAACTTCTGAATGCCAAGTCCAACTCCCACCCATCTCTTCAGAAAAACAAAACAACCACAGCCCCTCCAACTTTATCATGTATTGTTAAAAGCTTTTCTGAAATGAGATGATATAGTAGATTGTCATAGGTTTCCTTACTTTTTTGATGAGCAATTAAATAATTATACTTTAAATGGAAAAATTGTTAATCAGAATTTGAGTTAGCACATATTGAAATGAATAGGGCATTTCACAAACAGCTATTGTATCATTTTCTCTGCAAACTCATGCAGACACTGATGTATCAGTGAATATTGGTAATTTTTTAAAGGTTTTCTTCACAATCCTACCAGATAGAGACTTTAGTTAATGCTAAGACTCTGGACAACAGAGGGCTTATCTGTTACCCACACCCTAGCAAGTTCTTTGTGCCCACTGGAGAGAGGGGTGGGGACTCCCCAAATTAAAAAACGTTGAGTTAGAGTCTGTATTCCAGAGACCACTTTATTATATTAATACTAACATAACAGATGTGGCTACTAAGCACTACTGCAATACATATAATAAAATATTCCAAAGGACAGCATGATCTAGCACACACAGTATGTATTGAAAGTTACACAAGACATTCTAACTAGAAGCCCAATCTTAGGCTGTGTCTACATTACCCGCCCGGATCGGCGGGTAGCGATCGATATATCGCGTCTCGTCTGGACGCGATATATCGATCCCCGAACGCGCTCCCATCAATTCTGGAACTCCACCAGGGCAAGCGGCAGTAGCGGAGTCGACGTGGGAGCCGCGGCCGTCGATCCCGCGCCGTGAGGACGGGAGGTAAGTCGAAATAAGATACTTTGACTTCAGGTACGCTATTCCTGTAGCTGAAGTTGCGTATCTTATATCCCCCCCCCCCCCCCCCCCAGTGTGGACCAGGCCTTACAGTCCTCATATTACCAAGACTTGAAACCAAGATCATGCCTTGGATTCTAAACTGATCAGGTAAAGACCAATCCTTTTATTAACAGATTGGAAGAATGCGATGATTCCTTGTTTTATGTTAGTTGAGACATCCAATTTCTGAGCCAGAGCCTACAGTCCATGTTCAGGCAAAACTTCCGCTGACTTCAGGATCAGGCCCTGTATGTGTTTAGGCATTCTGGATGACTAGAACTACATGGCTCTAAGGTGCTCTCAGCAAGTTCAAGGTTTCACCCCACAATCCATTCATGACCTACATATTGAGCATTAGGTGAAAGCAACTTTTCAGAATGTAAATCTGACCTTTCCACATCAGTTTGAAATCTAGCAGATAACACCATGGGTTTGCTGAGGTTATCTGCTAGAATAGCCCAGTGTAATAATTATTACACTGGGATGCTACAATAGATGTCTTCACTATAAATGCTGGACAAAGCTTAATTGCATTGATTGTGTCAGAATTCAACGATGAAAGTTGGAATTCTAATAAATCTGACATTACCAGATGTAAACATTTACAAATGAGAGTGGAATGAACAGCATAAAACTAATACAAATTTACATAGCGGCTAACTACACTGGACTATCAAAAGAACAAAAAGTTAGCCTTTTTACAATAATCTATTGCTATCTAGTCAAGTATGCCATACATATATTTAATGATTAATAAAGTATCCTCTATGCACTACTACTACTTTATTGACTAAGCTTGAAAAGTTCTGGCATTCAACTTGACAGCATTTCTGTTTGTGCCTTTGTAACATGATAATTTTTGATTACCCACACCCAATCAATTCCACAATTTCAGGAAGTGTTCTAGGCATCCATTGCCAGAACCCTATTGATTTTACGGAAAAATCAGAAAGCCAGAAAGGGAAACATGGAGGATTCATGGAGCCCCTCTTATGATTAGCAGAGCCAGAGTTTCAAGTACCTTTGCAACTATCTATAGGTCAAACAATTGGTTGATGGCATTCATTAGTGCCTTCCAACAAAATACCACAATCTCCTCTCTGCCTATCCTCCCAACAGAATTTAACATGTTGACACCTTGAATGATCTATCTCCCAGACAGAAAGAATAATGGGAGTGAGGAAAGTATGTACATAATCTCTGGCACAAGAGGGGAGGAGGAAAGAGGCACACCGAGCCTCTAGCGTGGGAGAAGAGATGGACATGGGAGGCCACAGGGAACCCCTACAAGAGGGAGATTGAGGGAATCTGGCTTGCAGCACAGGGGAGAATAAGGGGCCACACAGAGCCCCTACTATTGGGGGAGGGAAATTCGGGGTACAGAGAGCTCCATGTTTGGAGAAGTGGAAGTCACAGGAATCCTTGAAATAGAGGGGGATGCGAGTCTGGCACACAGAGCTGTGGGTGGAGGAGGTAAAATGGAGGAATGCAAGGAGCCCCTGGTGTGACCCCCACGGCAGTATAGACATGAAACAAATTGCCAAAGCCAAAACAGAACTTATTGATGAAGGACAACATTACTTTGCAAAAAATAAACAAATAAAATAAAAAATACACTACCTGAAGACAATTATGACAGTTCCCCTTTTCATCTGTATTTATGGATCTATGACAATGGAATATAATTATTAGCTTATAGTAGTGCACCTCTATTATGCAAGTGAGAACATTTCTAGCAAAAAGCAGTGTCTTTTTTAAAATATTAAGTTTATAAATGGTGGTAGAATCTCCATTAAGTCACAAAACTCGAATCTAATTTCTACATACGACATCAGATCATAGTGAATTAGCAGTCTATGGAGTCTCCTAATGAACAGTAATTTAAACTATTAACTAAGGCTTTGCACTAGTGACAGCCACAAGTAAAATTCAGTTAATTTTTATTCCTCTCCTCTATCCCACAATATTCATATTAATGGAGAAATATTTCAAGGAAATATGTAGGTATATTTTGAAGACATTTAATCAATATTCACCTAACCTCATTCACAAGAACACTCAGCAAGTGTGCTGTGTATGTTAATGTTTTCGGACGAAGGGACAAAAGGCAAGAACCTTCATCTACTGTGAAGCCTCCATAGTACCATACAACTGCCATTTGATTTCTCTCCCCCCACCTTATGTCTTCCTCCCTCTTCCTTCCAAGAGAAGACATCATAACCTGGGCTGGTAAACTGTGTGAACAGCAGCATGGTCAAAGACCTCAATATTATCCTTTCAGTCAAATTCCCACCTATGTCTAGTACACAGTTGAGGCCTAAACAGCATACAGGAAGCAGAAAATTTGTTGTTTTCTATATTGCTTCCCCAAGCAGTCTTCCCAGTATGAGTTCCATGCTAACGAGTTCTTTTGACTATATGCAAAATCCCCCGTCCACGACAATTTTCCAATCCAAACTGGCCAGCTAGCACAACAGCAGAACTATGTAATCCATTCCCAGAGTGCAATATCATTTGTTTGAACCAGAGCAGCCAAAGGTCAAGATTGTAATGCTGATTAGAGATGAGACACCACTGAAACAAACTTACTGTTTTTTCAAAAACCCAGGAGAATTAATAGCAGCACACGGTGTCAGAGTTTAAGGCCAGAAGGAACCATCAGATCTAGTTTGACCTACTGTATATATCACAGGCTACAACCACCACCCTGCACCTGCACACTAAATCCAACAACTGAAATCAGACCAAAGTATTAGAGCCCATAGAAGACCACACTATTACATGCCACAGATAAAGACTAGAAGTGACAGAGGTGCACCAATGCCCAAGGATTCTACAATGGAAGGGAACTGATTAAGTAAAATAGACCCAGATAATCCCAGCAAGTGACCTGTACCCAGATAATCCAAGCAAGTGACCTGAACACCATATTGCAGAGGAAAATGAAAATACACAGATATGATGCCATCATTACAAACTAGTTCTTGATAGTGTTAAAACCATGAAAAGAAAGTACCACAGGAGATACAAAACCACACTAACTTTCAGGTCTGCTTATCAGAAGATAGAAATGATGGCTAATCCCCCCTGAAAAAGGTGAAGAATCCTCAGGCCTACAGCTATAACAGTTTTAATTCATTTGGCATGAAACATCCTGCTTAGCATATGCATACATGTACAACAGTAAAGCTAGATCGACACTAGAGACTTCTGACAGTATAATAATGTCAGATGGAGTGTCTTTAAAATAATTTTTTTTTATACTGGCAAAACCTCTAGTGCAGATTCAGTTCACTGACAAAGAGTGCTTTTGCCAGAAGAGTTTATTTTGCTCAAGAAACGTGTATAAAGTATTCTGGCAAAAACATTTTTTGCTAGTAGAAGCTGCATCTTCACTAGGTATATCTATACTAGCAAACCTTTTCTAGTGGTAATTTGATATAAGTCTACACACTGGAGATTTTTCTATTCCTTACTACTAAAATGGGAAAAATCTCTAAATTGTGTCAATTAAAAAGTAATAAAAGAGTGATTTTTTTGGCCAAAACTTTACATATGAAAATTAACTTTAAAATTTTATATCACACACACACCACCCTGTTTCCGCCTCTCCCTGACTGTGGAACTGCAGAGACCCTGCAGAATTCACTTTCAGAATATTTATGAAAAAATTCTTGTTTATCAGCATTTAGGTATTTAAAAACAGTTCTTCCTAACCTATCAGAAGAGCAGTCAGATAAACATATTACAACGTAAATTAAGACTTCCAATACTAAACACTGAATCACAGCTAAGAGTAATTTTTAAACAGACTATGGGAATTATGCTCTGTATCAGTGGTTCTCAACCTATTTACCATTGTGGGCCACATATGCAGCTCTCTCTGTGTTATGTGGGCCACATCCACACAACATATATACTACCTGTACGGCCCTGAAGATATCACATGGGCCGCAGCTGTGTGCTGATTGGGCTGCAAGCAGCCTGCAGGTTGAGAATCACGGTTCTATATGTACAAATTCAGAGCATTTTACTCATTCTACGTCCATATGATATGTTTGCAAAACCCTGACTGTAAAGGGATCAGCTTATAGAAGCAGAAGGTAGTGCAGAAATTACATAATAAGCAATTTTATAATCAACTGAAGTGAGTACTGGCCACAAGATTATCTAAGTTCACTTGCTATCTCCACCTTCACCTATGTCATCGAGAATAGCAATTATCAGCATTAGATCAAGAGAGTTGAATGTTCTCCAAAAGTTTAATGTTGCAGAAAGTTTGGATAAATATATAATGTTTTACTACTAGAGTCTCAGACTGCAGAGAAACCTAAAAAGCATACCTTTGGTAAACTGACAGTAAATGGTCCTTTTTTCTGTCATACACGTTCTAAACAACACTTACTCAAATATAATTTCAAATGATAGATACTTAATCAAATTAAATCAAGTTCCATATTTAGAAAAGGCCTCAGATGGGAGATCTGGATACATCTAGCTCAGTGGTTCTCAAACATTTGTATTGGTGACCCCTTTCACATAGCAAGCCTCTGAGTGCGACCCCCACCCCTTATAAATTAAAAACACTTTTTAATATATTTAAACACCATTATAAATGCTGGAGGCAAAGCAGAACTTGGGGTGGAGCCTGACAGCTCGCAACCCCCCATGTAATAACCTCATAACCCTGAGAGGTCCCGACCGCCAGTTTGAGAACCCCTGATCTATCTCCGTATCATTAAAAAAAAAAAAAAAAAAAACACACATTTAAAAAAAAAAGTTAATTCTCTTACAATGTTAAACCCAAAAGTATAAGCAAAAACACGCTCAATGCCCAACACTATTAAATATAAGAAAATATATGTGATAGAACACTTACCTGCAACACTGGTAATGGTAACTGGAACTCCTTGAACTTGAACACCCGCTGCACTGAGGCTGGCAACACTTACTGTTTGGAGGTTAGGCACTGAAGCAAGCTGGGCAGCATTCAGTGTGATTGGGGTACCAGCAACAGCCATTGGTGCAATCTGGGCAATAGTTGCGCCCCCACTTGAAGACACTGGGGTGATGGTTAGTTGCTGGGGTAACCCAGCGTTCTGAACTTGCAAATTTGAAAGGCTTTGAAGATTCTGAACCTGCACAGTCTGCCAGCTGATCTGCCCTGATGGTGTTAAAGTTGGAGCCCTGATGAGTACCTGAGTTGGACTCACTGCTTGCAGCTGAACATTTTGCAAAGGCTGTTGTTGGATGGTCTGAATAGTTTGCCCTGACTGGAGCTGAAACGACTGTGGAGAAATGGCTTGAATAATCTGCTGTTGCGGCTGTTGGATCTGTATTTGCTGTAGAATAGGCTGACCTACAATTTGCACCTGTTGAAGTGAACTTGACTGATCCTGCACATTTTGTAGTCCATTAGGCTGAAGCTGATTGGAGCTCTGGGCTTCTGATTCTGTGGCAGTTGTTTGAGGTTCTTCAGGAGTATGCTCTGAACTGCTGCCTGCTGTGCTTGCATACTGGCCTGCCTCTGCCGAGCTTACTAAAGTGTCACTGCTAGTCAGAGATGTTGAGGCAGTGGTTGTACAAATGGAAGAAGAGGAAGGGGATTCTGGCATAGTACTAACAGAAGCAGTGGTGACAGGCGTGGTTACTACCTGATTCCCATTGGAAACTCCACTATCAGCAGTCTGGCCAACCTGTCCAGAACCACCTCCTGCTGCCACGCTGTTTATCACAGGCAATGCTAGAGTTACTCCTCCAATGTTTATAGGCAAGGTTGTTACAACCTGAGCCTGAGTACCTGGAATGGTCTGCAGCTGCAGTGGTATTGAAACACCAGGCCTAATTTGGACTGGAACTGTCTGATTTCCCAGGTTCTGAGCAATAATATTCCCCGAAGTGGTCCTATTTGCAGTTGCAAGGATAGCTTGATTATTCCCTGCAGGGATGAGCTGAATTTGACCCTGTAAATCTTGTAGAGCTGTAGCATTGGCAGGACTGATTTGAATTTGCTGACTTTCCGTTGTCTGAATCTGTGGGATCACTTGGTATTGGACACTACCACTTGGATTCTGTACTTGTACTACTTGAAACTGTCCAGGGTTAGTAGCAGAATTACCTGATTTAGTTTTTGAAGGAGATGTATTCCCATTGTTGCTGCTGGAGGGACTTGCTGTGCTTGAAGCAATAGAAGATCCTTGTTGAGCAACATTATTTTCTTTTGAAGCAGGAGGAGCAGCAGCAACAAGCTGCCACGCATTTCCAGCAAGCTGAGTTGTTACTAATTCTAACTGTTGTGGTTGATTTTGAAGCTGCACCAAACCCTGGCTTGGATCTATAATAATCTGCTGTTGTCCAGTTGATTGATTCTCACCAGGAGTTCCTATTTTGCTACAAGTGGCTGCCAGCAAAGCCAGAGGTGAAGGTTGAGAATCCTACCCATAAACAGAGAAAACAGCAGCAAATTTAGAAGAAGAGCGGGCCTGAGTTATTTCTGACAGTTCAACTATCAAAGTTTATTCAGGAAACACAAAAATGCTTAAGATGTTTTAGTACACAGAGATCATACAGTACTGAATGAGGAAGTACATTCTCAGATCCTCACATATGCTTGAAAAATAAGGCCATTTATTACCAATAAATAAAACTATTGCCGAAGTGTTTCTTCCTCAATCCAGTCCTTTTTACAAAATTCTTCAATACACAGCAAGCAATTTATCAGTTTAAAGTATAATCCACCCAAAAAACATGTCCAGGCAGTCAAGATTACCATTCATGTTTCACCCACCCCAAAGAAAGACGCCTTGAACGGGAAATGCAGTTAACTGCACGTTTCGTTTTAAGAGGTGTGCAGTTCCCTTTTTGTGTGCATGAGTTACCTGTGAGCCTCCAGTTTTATTTTTTTTATTATTGTTGTTCTCTGCCTCAGGAGATTTCTCTCCCTCTGTGGGCATAGCTTCCTCCTTCTTTTGATCTGCAAAAAATATAAAGCATAACAGATTAATTATTTACCTTTCTTTATACAAAAGCAAAACCTATTAGCACCTCCTCTTTGGTACCCAGTCCCTTCGATTTTACCGCTCTGAAAACCACAATCCAAATCATTATGACAAAAGAGCCAGTCCCAAAAACGTGGTTTGAAACCCAACCCATGGGGGCTGGAGAGTTAACACCCAGAAAGGGGAGGTTTGATTTCCTCTCCCAGACAGCAGGGGGAAAAACCCACCCACAACCCTCCTCCTCCTGCCCCTAAAGCATTGACGGCCACTGAGTGGCCGTCGATGCTTTAGGGGGCAGGAGGAGGGTTGTACAGGGGAGGAAAGGAGGGAAGGATGTGCACAGGAGGGAGGGTTAGGGGAGAAAAGGGGAATGGAGCAGGGAGGAAAAGAGGAGGGACGGAGAGCGGAGTGGGCAGGGAAGGAAGAGAAGAAAGGGGGATGAGGGATGGAGGGTGGAGCGGGCTGAGGGAGGCAAGGAGGGAGGGGGTTACATACCGCTCATCCCGCATTAATGCCCCGCTGAGGCGCCGCTCTGGGGGGGGAGGAGAAGGAGGAGGAGGAGGAGGAGGCGGAGGGTGGGGTGGGGGTAGCGGGGAGAAGGCCGGTCGCAGCCGGAGCTGGGAGGAGCGGGACGGCCTATTTTTCCACGAATGGCCGCCGCTGGGCTGTGGCGTAGCTGCCTCTCTCCGCCCGCCGCCGCCGCCTGCCCCTGAGCCCGGCGCCTGATTGACAGCTCAGAGCCAGCCGGGGGGGAAGGAGGGGCGGGGCCCAGCGAGGCCCAACTGACGCCCACTGAGCAGGAAACCGAGCCCAGCAGCCGACTCGGCCGCTCCTCTGCGACGGAGCTGGGCTCCTCGCAAATGGGCGGGGCTAGGCTAGGGAGGCGCGAGACCCAAGCCCAGAGCAAGCAGTCAGGGCGCCCTCGCGCCGGGACGGAGAAGGTGGGGCCAAAGCTGCGGAGCAGGCGAGCTAAGCGAAGTGAACCTTCGCCTGCAGCAGGGCTCCGCGCGCTGCCTGACAGCGCGAAGCGAGGCAGGGAAGGGGTGGAGCCAAGCCGGGGGTGGTGAGCGGCAAAGCGCCTCCGTCCCCGTCACAAGCAGCTAGAGCGCTGATTGACAGCGCGCGCGAACAAGAAAAAGAACACGTGGGCGGGCTCGCGCGGCATGAGCCAACCAAACGGCAGCCGGGTACCTCACGCCCCCTGACTGACAGCGCGCGGGAAGGCGCTGGGCTGTAACCGCCAAGTCCCCCGACACGGCCTTACCCCGCCTGTCCTTCAGTCACCCCGGGCTCAGCCCACCCCCAGCTCTGTGAGGGACCCGCTGCCCCCTGTATCGGTCTCTCTGGGGCCGCGCCTCATTCCTCTGTAGGCCCAGCTGCCGAGACACTGCAGCCTTCCCAGCTCGCTCTCCCTGCGCCCTGGCACCAGCCGGCAGCACTTTGCTGGGGGAAACTGAGGTGTCCTTTCCCACCCCGCAGGGATATTGCCCGCACCCGGCAGTGGGATGGGGAGAGAAGGGAGGGAAGTGGGTTTGCCTTGCCGATTGGCCCAGGTGCAGTGAGGAGCATGCCGGGACGTGTAGTTCCCGGTATGCGCATGCGCTGAGGGAAGCCCTCGGGCAGGCCGCGGGAGAGGTTGGGCAGCGTGCCGCAGCTGGGTTGCACCAGAGCTCCCAGTGGGGAGGTTGAGGGTTTCCAAGGAGATGCCATTCAATTCCCTATGGGGCCCACTGGGCGAGGCTTTAAGAGCCAGCCTTGGGCTTGGGGGGCTCCAGGTTGGATGAGCAATTGAAACTCTCGCACATCCTTACAGTTACTTGGCTGCAGACCAGCTAGCAAGTGGGGAACCGTTGCCCTATAGTCTTCTGTCTGACTCCCTGCCACCCAGCCTCCCTGCCACCCATCTCAAAGCACTTGACAAGCCACCCCCGTGTTATTAATGGCCTGTTACAACTAGTTGACCTATAGTGCTGATTTAAAACAGCGCGAGTCTATCCCCAATTGGCTATGTTTAGGGTGACCAGATGTCCCGATAAAATTGGGACTGTCCCGATATTTAACCCTTTGTCCCGCATCTCGATAAATGTATGATCGGGATGCCATTTGTCCCGATATTCAGGTAAGAAGGCGAGCGGGAGGGAGGTGCTGACCCTGTCGGTGCTCTGGGGCTGCAGCACCCATGGGGAAAAATTGCAGCCAAGCTCCTCCCTCCTCCTCTCCCTCTACCCCCAGCGCGCCACGTCCCCGCTCCTCCCCCCCTCCAGTGCTTCCCGCTGCCTAACAGCTGTTTGGCGGCGCTTAGCGCTTTCCAGGAGGGAGGGGGGAGGAGTGGGGATGAGGCACGCTCAGGGGGAGGAGGTGGAGAAGAGGCAGGGCACGGGCTGGGTGAGGGCAGTGCAGAGGCGGGGGGTGGGCGAGCACCCACCCGGCAGAGGGGAAGTCAGCGCCGTAGGGGTGAGGAGGGACGCAGCAAGCCAGCGGCAGGCCAGGGGATGAGGAAGGGCGAGGTGTGGGGGCGGAGCAGGGAGGGGGCAGGACCCGGGGCAGAGTAGGGGTGGAGCCTGGGAGGAGCGGGGGTGGGCACGGCTGATGGCACCCCAATGTGTCCTGATATTTTATTGTGGTGATCTGGTCACCCTAGCTATGTTCCTTATGCATTTCTCATAAAAGAGAGGCTTGTGTCCCTTTTTAAAAATGTTGTAATGTATAAAGAAGGCAGGAAAACCTTTTTTCTATTTTTGTAAATCTGCTCATTTTCATTACAAGTCCAGACCTTGACAACACTTTATACTCCAAACAAAAGAAGAGCTGTGAAATTATGACACCAGAAGAGGCTGAAGACTGGGAATAGTCAGACTAAAGTTTAAGACACCAGTTTTTATTAATATCTATTTAATATCAAAACCTAAGTATTTTGGAGAAATAACTTTGTTGATAAATGTCTATCAAACTTACCCCTCCATTAAGGTGTGAGAAAGCTACCAATATCCATCTGAGGCCTCCAACAAGTCTTCTAGAAAAAAGGAAAACCAGGCTTGCCACTAATGATGTTTCTAAAGTTAAAAACACAGCAAAAAGAAACATCTTGTAGGCTTTAAGCATCATAAAGAATTTAAAAAAGGGCACAAAACCCATTTTAAAATTGTCCAGCCACTTCTAGGTTTTTCCAGCAGCACTGAGAAACCTTTGTGGTGCAGCTAGAATGTTCAGAAAATGTTCAGAAACTGCAAGTGCCTTATAATTGCTAATTCCCATGTGCAAATAGCAATATTCCACATCTTATAACTCAGCCAAATCTGGATGGATTTTCATGGGAAGAGCACATGACACCATTACCCCAAGAACTATCCTCCCCTGCTTGTTTTTAAGGTCCTGTTCCAAACCCTGGAGTTAGATCTGTTAACTAACAAACAAAGAAAGATTGGATAACGGCTAGGCTGGGGGGAGGAGAGAGAGATTATAATGAAAAAGCTCCCTCTTTTTCACTTAACCTATATAAGCACTTATGAAATTCCCACTAGGCCTCTGTCTGCATACATTTTAAAATCAGGCCCCAAGTGTTCAATTCTGCCAGCCCTATCCCAGTCTAACTGGGTGATAGAGGAGAGTGACATTGGAAGCCAGTGATGGACAGATAGTGGGAATTTAAATAAGGGTAGTGTCAGTAAGATATAATGATTTTTATATTTAATTACCATACATACTATATCCAAGTGGGCCCCCTCATACACTACTTAGTACCCCTACTCCTTTGCTACATCCCATATTTCCCTCATGACTCAACTCCTTTCTCCAGCTCCTCCTCAAGTCGTCTGTCTTGTCTCTAGCCATTCAGATAAAAAGCCTTACAATCTTCCAGTGTGCAATCTTCCCCTGCCTGCTGCAAAAGAGCTCTAGGTGGGTTGGGTCCAATTCCCACTGAACTCGTTGATTTTTTATTTAAACGGGAGTTGGATCAACCCCTGTAGCACATATTTATTGACACAAGGGTTATAGACAGCCATACTAATTGCTACGGGAAGAAATGAAAGAAAACATGAGGAATTGTACAATAAAGAATAGGGACAGAGAAAACAAAATACCCATCCCAGTTTTCTTTCGGGCCCAGCCCTTTAACTGTTCTCTCTTCCATAGTTCCCGGGCTCTGTTCCTTTTATTTTTTAAATTTTTCCCACTCTTCCAACCTTAGTTGAGTCCAGTCTTAGTTATTTCATCTCTACTTCTCTTATCTATCCTAGTTTTTGTTTTCAACCTTGTAAGCTTTTGTTTTCTTTCTCCTCTGCTGGTTACTAAAATCTCTTTCCCCCATCAATTTATACTTCCTTTCCTTTTCCCTATCTTTCATCTCATCTCTCTCTGCCCTCCAATGTGACTCTTCCATCCAAATCCCCATTTCTCTCCTAAATTGCTTTTGCTGCTCCCAAATTACCACTTATGTCCTTGTAGGTTCCTTCTAGCTCTCTCTCCTTTTCACCTTCTGGTCTGCCCATGTACTCATGAACCCGACTCTTCTCACAGATACATTAGTCCAAATTTATAAAGGTATTTAGGTGTTGCTGTGCTCAGCATTGTAAGGCCTAAGTAACGAAGCCCTAGTCTACACTTAAAATTTAGCTTGACTTAACTATGTCACTCAGGGGTGTGAAAAATTCACATCCCTGAACACTGTAGTTAAGCCAACCTAACCGTTTGTGTAGAAGTGGCTAGGCTGACAGAATTTTTTTTTTTTTGGTCAACCTAGATACCACCTCTCTGAAAGGTGGATTAACTGCAGAGAGGGAAAAACCTCTTCAGTCACTGTAGGAAATGTCTACACTACTGCACTCTGGTGGCACAGCTGCAGTGCCATAGCTGTGCTGCAGTAGAATCTGTAGTGCAGATATGGCCTTAGATGGCTAAGTCCCATTTTCAGAAGTGATTTAGGAGCCTAACGTCCTGTTTCCCTGAACACAGTAGGAATCAAACAACAGCAGACATGTTCTTTGCCCACAATTCCAAACCACTTTCAGCCAGCATTCAAACCAAAAAGCTCTCGCTCTAAGCTTTCTTACACACACGCACCCCTTGGGTCACATGGCTAAACTTGTACTCAAGCCTTGTCATGTACCTGTGTTTGGGTGGAGGCTTGTGTTGTTTTGGCTATCTGGTTCTACATAGCTCAATTGATTTTTACACTTATCCTGAAAGAAAGGCCGCTGTTACACCCACCAACTTCAGTGAGGTTAGCCGAACCCATAACAACACATTTAAAAATCTGGGCCCTCACCCCTTAAACCAAGAGTATGGGAGGTGGAAGAAGGCTGAACCTGCAGTGATTAACTCCTCTCCTACCAGTTCCCAGTAGCACAAACTGCACTTGGAGACTGAGGGTATGTCTACACTACGGGATTACTCCGATTTTACAGAATTCGATTTTTGGCAACAGATTGTATAAAGTCGAGTGCATGCGGCCACACTAAGCACATTAATTCAGCGGTGTGCGTCCATAGTACCGAGGCTAGCGTCGACTTCCGGAGTGTTGCACTGTGGGTAGCTATCCCATAGTTTCTGCAGTCTCCCCCGCCCATTGGAATTATGGGTTGAGGTCCCAATGCCTGATGGGGCAAAAAACATTGTCGCGGGTGGTTCTGGGTACATGTCGTCAGGCCCCCCTCTCCCTCCCTCCCTCCCTCCCTCCCTCCCTCCATGAAAGCAACGGCAGACAACTGTTTCGCCCCTTTTTTCCTGGGTTACCTGTGCAGACGCCATACCACGGCAAGGATGGAGCCCGCTCAGCTCAACGCAGCAGTCATGAACATTGTAAACACCTCGCGCATTATCGTGCAGTTTATGCTGAACCAGAACCTGCAAAACAAGGCGAGGAGCGTGGTGATGAGAGTGATGAGGACATGGACACAGAATTCTCTCAAACCGTGGGCCCCAGCGCTTTGGAGATCATGGTGTTAATGGGGCAGGTTCATGCCATGGAACACCGATTCTGGGCCCAGAAAACAAGCACAGACTGGTGGGAACGCATAGGGTTGCAGGTGTGGGACGATTCCCAGTGGCTGCGAAACTTTCGCATGCGTAAGGGCACTTTCATGGAACTTTGTGACTTGCTTTCCCCTGCCCTGAAGCACCAGAATACCAAGATGAGAGCAGCCCTCACAGTTGAGAAGTGAGTGGCGATAGCCCGGGGGAAGCTTGCAACGCCAGACAGCTACCAATCAGTCGGTAATCAGTTTGGAGTGGGCAAATCTACTGTGGGGGCTGCTCTGATGCAAGTAGCCAAAGCAATCACTGAGCTGCTGCTACCAAAGGTAGTGACTCTGGGAAATGTGCAGGTCATAGTAGATGGCTTTGCTGCAATGGGATGCCCTAACTGTGGTGGGGCGATAGATGGAACCCATATCCCTATCTTGGCACCGGACCACCAGGGCAGCAAGTACATAAACTGCAAGGAGTACTTTTCAATGGTGCTGCAAGCACTGGTGGATCACAAGGGACGTTTTACCATCATCAACATGGGAGGGCCGGGAAGGGTTCATGATGCTCACGTCTTCAGGAGCACTAGTCTGTTTAAACGGCTGCAGCAAGGGATTTACTTCCCAGACCAGAAAATAACTGTTGGGGATGTTGGCATGCCTATAGTTATCCTTGGGGACCCAGCCTACCCCTTAATGCCATGTCTCATGAAGCCATACACAGGCAGCCTGGACAGTAGTCAGAAGCTGTTCAACTATAGGCTGAGCAAGTGCAAAATGGTGGTAGAATGTGCATTTGGACATCTAAAGGGTCGCTGGCGCACTTTACTGACTCGCTCAGACCTCAGCCAAACCAATATTCCCATTGTTATGGCTGCTTGCTGTGTGCTCCACAATCTCTGTGAGAGTAAGGGGGAGACATTTATGGCGGGGTGGGAGGTTGAGGCAAATCTCCTGGCAAAATTACATGTAGCCAGACACCAGGGCGATTAGAAGAGCACACCAGGAAGCGCTGTGCATCAGAGAAGCTTTAAAAACCAGTTTCATGACTGGCCAGGCTACGGTGTGACAGTTCTGTTTGTTTCTCCTTGATGAAAACCCCCCCCCTTGATTGACTCATTCCCTGTAAGCCACCCCCCCCCTTCAATCACAGCTTGCTTTCAAAGGAAATAAAGTCACTATCATTTAAAAACCATGTATTCTTTATTAATTGATTATAAAAATAGGGAGAGAACTGACAAGGTAGCCCGGGTGGGTTGTGGGAGGAGGGAAGGAAAAGGCCACTTCAAAACTTGTTGAATGACAGCCTTCTATGGCTTGGGATGTCCACCAGGGTGGAGTGGCAGGGTGCACGGAGCCTCTCCCCCCCCCCCACCCGCGCGTTCTTGGGCATCTGGGTGAGGAGGCTATGGAACTTGGGGAGGGAGGAGGGCAGTTAAACAGGAGTTGCAGCGGCACTCTGTGATCCTGCTGCCGTTCCTGAAGCTCCACCAGACGCCGGAGCATGTCCATTTGATCCCGCAGTAGCCCCAGCATTGCATCCTGCTTCCTCTGATCTTTCTGCCGCCACCTCTCATCTCGAGCATCTCTTCTGTCCTCACGTTCGTCCCTCCTGTCCTCACGTTCATTGGCCGCTTTCCTGTGCTGTGATACTGTGTCCTTCCACTCATTCAGATGAGCTCTTTCATTGTGGGTCGACTGCATGATCTCAGAGAACATTTCATCTCACGTGTGCTTTTTTCGCCGCCTTATCTGAGATAGCCTTCAGGACGGAGGAGGGAGGCTTGAAAAATTTGCAGCTGCGGGAGGGAAAAAAGGGAGAGAAGTATTTAAAAAGATACATTTTACAGAACAATGTGTATACTCTTTCACGGTGAACAACACTATTCACATTACATAGCACATGTGATTTCGGTAGCCGGTCGCATTTTGCATCTTAACATTGAGTGCCTGCGGCTTTGGTGTTAGAGCTCACAGACGCAGGGCCGGGCAACAGAATTCGGCTTGCATGCGGCCATGGGAAGCCATTGTCTTTCGGCTTCTGCAACCTTCATAAAAGCAGCGCCCTCCTGTCCCATACCAAGCAAAGCCCGTTGAGTGCTGCGTTTTTCGGGTTAACGTGCAGCAGCAGAAACCAAACTAACCCCCCCCCCCCATCCAAATCTCTGGGATGATCACTTTACCCCTCCCCGCACCGCGTGGCTGGTATCAGGGAAGATCCCTGCTGGCCAAACGCGAACAGCTCAGTGCCAATGTCCCTCCCCTCCCCCCCACCGCTTGGCTAACTGCAGGGAAGGATTTCTTTTCAGCCACAGGCAAACAGCCCAGTAGGAACTGTCCCCTTAATTAAATTCCCGTATTTCAACCAGGTTACCATGAACGATATTACTCTTCTGAGGATAACACAGCGAGATAAACAACGGATGTTGCTTGAATGCCAGCAAACACCGGGACCATATGCTGCCAGGCTTTGTCATGCAATGATACCAGATTACTTGCTACTAGCAAGGCGTGGTAAAGTGTCCTACCATGGAGGATGGAATAAGGCTGTCCTCCCCAGAAACCTGCAAAGGTTTTTGGAGTACCTCCAGGAGAGCTTCATGGAGATGTCCCTGGAGGATTTCCACTCCATTCCCAGACACGTTAACAGACTTTTCCAGTAGCTGTACTGGCTGCGAATGCATCCCAAGTCCTCAGGGCAAATTAATCATTAAAAAACGCTTGCTTTTAAACCATGTTTTATATTTACAAAGGTACACTCACCAGAGCTCCCTTCTCCGGCTTCATGGTCCGGGATACCACCTTGGGAGGGTTGGGAGGGTCAGGCTGAGAAAAAGATCCTGGCTGTTGGGGAGAACGGTGTGCTGTGTGCTCGCCGCAAGCTCGTTCTCCTCCTCATCTTCCCCGTCCGCAAAATCCTCAGGCATGGCTGAGAATAACCCCTCATCGGAATCCACGGTCAGGGGTGGGGTAGTGGTGGCGGCCCCCCCTAGAATTGCATGCAGCTCAGTGTAGAAGCGGCATGTCTGCGGCTCTGCCCCGGACCGTCCGTTTGCTTTGGTTTTCTGGTATGCTTGTCTGAGCTCCTTAACTTTCACGCGGCACTGTAGTGAGTCCCTATTGTGGCCTCTCTCCATCATGCCTTTGGAGATTTTTTCAAATGTTTTGGCATTTCATCTTTTGGAACGTAGTTCTGCTAGCACTGAATCGTCTCCCCATACAGTGATCAGATCCAGTACCTCCCGTACGGTCCATGCTGGAGCTCTTTTTCGATTCTCGGACTGCATGGTTACCTGTGCTGATGAGCTCTGCATGGTCACCTGTGCTGATCAGCTCTCCACACTGGGCAAACAGGAAATGAAATTGAAAAGTTCGCGGGGCTTTTCCTGTCTATCTGGCCAGTGCGTCCGAGTTCATNTCCATGCTGGAGCTCTTTTTCGATTCTCGGACTGCATGGTTACCTGTGCTGATGAGCTCTGCATGGTCACCTGTGCTGATCAGCTCTCCACGCTGGGCAAACAGGAAATGAAATTGAAAAGTTCGCGGGGCTTTTCCTGTCTACCTGGCCAGTGCGTCCGAGTTCAGATTGCTGTCCAGAGCGGTCACAATGATGCACTGTGGGATAGCTCCCGGAGGCTAATACCGTCGAATTGCGTCCACACTAACCCTAATTCGAACCAGCAATGTCGATTTCAGCGCTACTCCCCTCGTCAGGGAGGAGTACAGAAATCGATTTTAAGAGCCCTTTATGTCGAAGTAAATGGCTTCGTTGTGTGGATGGGTGCAGGGTTAATTCGATTTAACGCTGCTAAATTCGACCTAAACTCCTAGTGTAGACCAGGCCTAAGAGCTGAGAAAAATGCAGCAGTGAGCAGCAGGGGGAGATACTGAATGAACTCTCAGTAGTCATAGTGGTCTTTATTGGAGGAAGATGAGGGGTACCTCCTGGAAGTGTCAAGTCCCCAAGTACTGTAGGTGTTGGAGGGGGACTCAAGATGGAATTTGCACCCCCAAGCTTTAGTAAAAAGGCAAAGAAACAAAATGTCAAGTTGATTCAATTGTAATCTCGCTCTCTCTTTTGAAATAAAATTTCTGATTGGAGAGGTAGATGCCAGGTACTCTATCTGGATACAAATTCCAACTCATAAGAACGGCAATTTAGTAGTGGCCTCTGGATAAGGATAGTGATAGAGGATGTGCAATATTAAGAGTAATCAAAGAGGACACACAAACTAATAAAACACTAATAAATAGGTAATTTCAACTACTCAAATTTAATTGATCAAATGTCTATTCAGGGCACAGTTTGGAGAAGCATGTTCCTGACACCATAAAGAATTGCTTCTTGGAATATCTGGCTTTGCTGGTGCACAAGAGACTTAGCTCTAAGTAACAAACAAGATTTGGTTTAAGAAGTAATTGCAACTGAGTGACTAAGTAAGAATAACCATAAGATAATAAAGGATTAGTAAAGTGATCCTAATTTTAGAAAGTTTAAAAAAACAAACAAACCCTGTTTTAAAAATGAAACTGAAGACAAAAGTTAAGAAAGTAAAATCCTTAGCATCAGATTGGAACTATATACAGTAGGTAAGCATGCCATGCTAGAATGACAGGGTGCATGTGTACTCCAAAACCAAGAAACAAGCAGAAAAGAAGGGAAACAATGTTGGTTAAAGAGTTTATTCAAATAAAAGAAGTATCCATATAAAAGTAAAAATTCAGCCCAATCGATACCAATAGGTAGAGACATAAACTGTGTCAGGTAAATTATATAATGGAAGCTTGGAAGTCTGTGATGGAATTTGAAAAGAAAATATCCAAAGACAAATGCATTCTTTGGTTATATATGCAGTCAGAAGCCTGCAAGAGTCAAGTGTTTCACTAGGCTACTTGGAATAAAGGGACAGTGATGCAAAGGAAGAATCTATTTAGCTTCTCTGAAGGCTTCACCATATAAGACGAGGAAAACACCTACCCAAGAGCTACTTGTTGCAGATAACAAAGATAAGGCACTGCCAGCACTTGAAGTAGCAAATGAGGTGGTGGTGGAATAAATTGACAATTTAAACTGCAATAAGTAACTAGGAATGAATAGATAGACAAGATAGATGAGGTAATATCTTTTATTGGACTAATTTCTGTTGATGAGAAAAACAAGCTTTCAAGCTTACCCAGAGCTCTTTTTCAGATCTGTGTAAGCTTGAAAGCTTGTCTCTCTCACCAACGGAAGTTGGTCCAATAAAAGATATTACCTCACCCACCTTGTCTTTCTAACATTCTGGGACAACATGGCTACAACAACACTGTATACTAGGAATGGGTGGCATTTATCCAAGAGTTATGAAGGAATGTACAAATGAAATTGCTGAGCTGCTAACAAAAATGAGCCTGAAGGAGACACATTTCCTATCTTTAGATGGAAGATAAATGGAAGGCATCCAAGAAGAACAAGATAGGAAATACCTCTGTCCTCATGGATGGGGCCCCATGCTTTAAAAACACCTAGTAGTTAGAACATTTTAAACTTAACTGATCTTTGTAGTGAAAATTAAACCTCTGTGAAATGCTCCTATTTATCTTTGTTCTTGTTTTGTACTAAGTTTCCCCTGTTCAGTGTTATGTCTTGTGGCAGGATTCCGTGATCACTTAAAAAAAGAACAAAGAAGAAATTAAAGGAAAAGCTGTCAAAAAACCAGTCAAGAAAATGACTATGCCATTTTATACTGGTCATATCTCCCCCTCCCACACACACACACACACACACTTTTTTTTTTGTGATTGAATTATGGTAGAGGCATGAGAAGTGCTTTCTGTTTTATAAAGAACTTCATGCAGATTGCTATAATTCACCCATATAGTGTTAAAAATCAAATTATAAATCATAAAATTCTTCTCTGTTCTTCAAGTCTTAGTTATTGTCTGTGAGAGAAAAGGAAATTGCTTTCTGATACTGCCTGGAATTATGTGATGTTATAAGATGTTGTTGCTAAGAAATAAGAGAGCTCTTTTGCTTGGAAAAAAGAGCATGGCCATGAACAGGTCTCCATCTGGCTAAGAAGAGCACCTTGATTTATGACCGTACATACATATTTTTTATTTTAGAGCACAAGCACAGTTGCCTGACATCAAAGACAGCTTTCTTAGGATGCAATTTATTGTACTTTGCTAGTCCCAGTAGCTGCATGTTGCTGCAAGCAATCCACAGAGGTGGACAGAACTAATTTGACACCATGTAGCCCAGACACTTTAGCCTTCCAGTGAAGAACTACTAAAGTGTTTTTATGTCAAAGTTGTATCTCTTGTAATGGTAGATAACAACTCTGAACTAGCTAGACACGTCAAAAGCTTTCTGCTACTCTGAAAGCTGAACAGGAAATCCTAATTCATCTGATGTGGTTTCCTGCTGAAATACATGTTTGCAATGACAAATGGATGAACACTGCAAAAGTAAGTTAGTTCCATGCAACTGAAGAGATCTTTTACATTTTTGGCATTCTTTTATATTAGGTAATTGAATATAAAACAAACCAAAGCGACAAGTAACCTCAAAACAAAAATTAATATAAAATACATACATCTCTTTATATATTTGAAAAATATCATTTTAAATTAAGATTCAGCAGTAGACAGATTAGGTCTCTTCTCTGGTTGCTTTATGGGCAACATATGGGAGGAGGAGTGTGCCAGGGATGGGCGGAGCATATGGTGATTCTTGTGATCTGCAGATGCTTAGCACCATAATAATGGTGGATTCTGTCACTAAAGCTGACATAGCCAATCGTGGAAGAATAATCATATTGAGGGGGAATCTTCTAGTAGCATAGAGGATCCTATACTAAGTCCTCTTCCCATCCCCAGCTGCCAGTGTAGGGGGCATGGCTGGGAATTCGCTATACCCCACGGATCCCTGGCTGCCATATTAGTCCCTTACAACTGTTGGCAACAGGAATAATTTAGAGCAGCCTGCTACTCCAAGGGACTAGCATGGTACACAGTCAACTCAGGAATGAGGGAGCACCAAGGTTGAAAAGTTTTGTTCAACACAAATTGATTTTTTTTGTTTCATTGAGAAAAAACAAAACAAAAACAAAATTCAGCTTTCATTTTAAACTAATCAAATGTTTTATTCAGATTTTACAGTTTGGCCACTGACTTGAGCTCAGCTTTGCTGGTAACCCAAGTTGCTGGGCTTTTGCTATATTTAAACAAATCATCTGTTCGAAGAAAGTATCACAAAGAGAAGGGACATGGCTCGTCAACCAATACTGGACACATTAAAAAAGAACTGAAGGTATCAGTGTGACATTTGAAGGTATTTGAGCATCTTTAGCCTATGTCTACAGTAACAAAATTACCCACTGAGGACAAACGGAATCAGCAGTGGGTGCAGTGAAACCAGAGCTGATCAGAGTTTAGCTGCAAACATAGTCAGTGACAAACAGCATTCAATATAATTTCAGATGTGGTTTTAAAAGTTTGCCAGCCACAAGTAATTTTGTGATGTAGACAAAGACTTGAGGGCCACAGCTATCAAAACCTCCAGCTCGCCACGAACCCCTGGGACACACCTCAGATAACTTCTGTAATGCAGTAATGCACTGTCAAAAAAAATCTGTGGCACACTAAGGGCAGTATTAATATACATTGAATTCAATAGCAAAATAAATAAGGTAAAGAAAAATGTACTGATTGTAGTATTCATTTTCATATTTAATTCAGTTATTACCTCAATTTCTCATTAAATAATACTTAACTCTTATATAGCACTTTTCATCACTGCTGCAGAATTTCCAATTTGCTGCAGAATTCAGCCAGAGCCTTTCTGCAAAATTTAGGTCCCGATTGTGAAAGAGTACATGACATCATGAATGTTGATTCATGGTGGTTCCATAAACACACACCTTGTAACAAACATCAACCCAGAAAGAAAAAGCAGGGCAACCTTATCTATGCCCCCCACTACCATCTATATTTTTAACTTCCTAGCTAGCACAGCAGCTGTGTCTCCTCCAGCTGGGAATACCCCTGCAACTCAAAGTGTAGACACACCCTAAGTAACTTGCCCAAGGTAATACAGAAAGTCTAGGATAAAACAAGTAATTAAACCCAAATTTGATGAGTCCTAGGCTGGCAGCCTAACCACTGAACCATCCTTCCTCCCTAGTTAATGTGCTATTGAGTAGTTTAGTTAAAGCAGGGTTTAAATTACTTTGTTTAGCATGTAAACAAATTATCATCTAGTAAAGATTTTGGATACAGGTCACAAGAGAGAAAAAAGATATAATGATCACTGTTGATGAGCATGATGATGCCTTTTATAACTGAGGACACAAAAGACCCTAAAGCTTTGAAAAGTCATATTGATGACATGGAAGCAAGCTTAAATTAAGGAATTTAATGTTAGTTTGAGACCCTGAGGGCTGGAAGTCAAGGAAGGTGGAGGCATTTCTTTTGACTGGCATATGAAGGTACTCTCTGGTAAATTTTGCTTTCCTTTAGAACATAAAAAGCCAGTCTAGTAATATTTTCCAAGATCTTTGGAATGTCTGGCTTGTGCGCAAATGAATACAATTTTGAAGCTGATAGGAGTCTGAGTCTAGTTTTCACAGATGTTATGTTCTATGTTGTCTGTATCACAGTCTTGCTCTGCTGAATCAGTGTCAAAAGACTTCTTAGCCTTTCAAGTCAAGCGTGAAGATGATCATGGCTCTGGAATTTATTGAGTTAATTTGTTAGAGGTCTGTTTGGTAGACACATGTACAAAATCATTTTCCCTTTCATGGATGTTTTATGGCTAAGGAGGAAAAATGAAACGGGAGCTACCCAAGAGATGGAATAAATGTTTTTCAAAGGACACAAACATGCCCTGACATGTAAGGGATCTGAGCTTGAATTCCTCACTGGGTTTCTTTCTTCCCAGGTTGGCAGCTGGGGTGGAGCACAGCTCAACTAATTAACAGGTGGCATGTAGAAAGTGTAGTAAGTAAATCTTACATTATTCTGAAGTGCCTTTTGCGGGAAGTTTTAGAAACAGTATTGATAGCATAGTAGACTGCAGACTTGTTAGAGTCCCGCCTAAAGCCCATTTGGAGGCACACAGACACACACAGCTGGAATCCACTGAGATATGGATCTTCAGAAAAATAATTATTTGTTACTATTTTTCATCTAAGCTTAAAGGACATTCAAATTATTCAAAATGCCCAACCCAGACTTTACTTTGTAGAATATAGGTTGGTCTCAAGCAATGTGTTTATGTTTCCATAATTTAACACCATGTTGTTTTTATAATGAGTAAACTGATAGTATTAAATGCAGAAGAAATACCTTTGAATTTCTTATACCTTAGTGCTCAAGAATCTAATTTCTTTTCAGTTCAAACCCAATTATCTTGTACTATAAAAGTACAATAGCAAGTTCCTCTTTTCCAGAAATTCAAAGTGCTAGACTTTAATTGAAATACATTTTAAATGTCAAATTAGATAGTATTAGAACAACAGGCAATTAAACATATAACATTACAAAGAAGCTGTGTGTAATAAAGAGAAGTTTAGTGCTGTTCAATATAACATACAAGTTTATTATTCTTACATTAATCTAGTTTAAAATTGCTCCAGCAAGAACTTTACAGAGTCTAGTTTCAATTGTTTGTATTTTTTCCCCCCATTTTTCTTTCCCTTTTAAATATTCCTGGCAATAACAACATGTGGAATTTAAATAATGTAAGACAAATTCTTTCAGACAGAATCCAGAGTAACTCCACTGAAAACAATAGAAACGTTACTGGTATTACCTTAAGTTAAACTAACCCATGGTTAGTTAATTATGAAGACAATAGGTATGATATATAATGCACTTTTTAGTACTGAAGTATCGCATAAAACAAAAAGATTTAGAAATCGTTTTCTTGAGTTATCTTTAACTCAATCAATTGGAGAGACTATAATGAAGATCATTGACCAGAAATAATATCTTTTAAAACATGTTTCTATGTTGTTTATTTGTCTTTCTCGGTGCCCTAGCATATTTCCCTGACACATCTGACCCCTTTTTAGTTCTTTGGGGTTTCTATTAGTTTATACACTAAAAATTTCACCTCTTCATTATCACAGCAGCCTGCCATTCACTGTCTTCATGACTAAGGAAACACTCTTCTCCCAAACTCATTACCTATTAAGAGTGCAATTCAAAGCATCATAATACATTTGGGATAAAGTGTAGTACAGGCTATATCTGTAAGCTGTGGCTGACGTACACTCTACCCACATCAAGCCCATGTATTTGGGCTCTACATGGGAGGAGTACAGAGCTGCTGAGATGGTGAAATCTACCCTCTCACAAGACAGGGCCAGGTGCAGGGCTGTTGCACACACACCCTTCNGCCCCCCCCCCCCCCCCCCCCCCCCCCCCCCCCCCCCCCGCGGTGGCTGCTATTCCAGAAAGGCTACAATGGCAGTCACAGCCCCTTTACACCAGTTATGCCAGCTCCTGGGCCCATTGGATCGGCGGCTTCCCCCTGCACTAACCCCAGCCCACCTCCCAGTGTAGTATTCTGTGCTGGCCTATACAAGGCTGACACACAGACCTTTCCCCCAGCACATAGGGGATTCCCTTGCACCCATATGCGACTCTTCAGCCAGTATACCCACTATATGAATTAAACTATCTGAGAAGCAGAGGGTTTGTGCTGGCCCTTGACACGTGAGTGAATTTCACCCCATTGGCTCAATCCTGCAGCCACTGACATCTATGGAACTTTTTCAACTGACTTCAGTGGAAAAAGGATCAAGCTCAATATTACCTATACTTAGGCTTGATCTGCATTCTTTGCAGCATTACTATAGCTGTTTATGAAAGTATCTCAGTTATGATGATTTCAGTTCAAAAACAGAATCATGCCTCAGAAAAGAAAGGCTGTCATAAAAATGGTAGGCTTCCTCTTTAAAAAAATGTTTTATCTCTAAGCAGGTGTTGTGATCACAAGTGGCAGCTTCCAGAAAATATAAGAATGTCAACAATGGCAAATTGGTTAACTATATATTAGTATGCTCAGGGGATGGGAATAATGATTGTGTTTTGTTATATTTTTTTCCTCTTTTGTTTTTTATTAGAAAGGCTGTGCTGATTTTTCAGAACTGAGAGTAGACAGCTTATGTACTTTGGATTTAGCAATAGTTGTTTCCCCACACACCCAAGAAATAGAGTGATGAGCTCAGAACCCAGATGTTTTTGTTAGCTTAGGGGAATAGAAAATGAAGAAAAACTAATATGAGAAAGAGAACAATTACAAGTACAAAAGATTGTCTGCAAATGGCCCACAAAAAGATGCATAAGGCTAATTTATTAATGTTTACTGAAAATATTGTCTATTAATTTTATGAAGCTAATGTTGACAGAATGTACATTCTAGAAAATATCATAAATACTTTCGTTATTTCTTGTGAAATCATCATGTAGTTCATGGAAAGATTGACTCAATATAAAATGCAGATACAAATTCCATGAATGGCATACAATTTCAAAGTTTATCCTATTTATTTACCTATTTACATATTATGACAAACATAAGGGTTTATTCATTATTCTGTAGTAATTCCTGTCATGGTATTTTTTGGTAGGGGAACATCCTTCAACTCTGTTCTGAGATCACCAGCAGGGAGTGTACGTCTTCCTCGTGGCCCCTCTTGAATTCCACCCCCACTGGATTGGACTGGATTGGTCATGGAGCAGGAGACATGGTCAGTGGAGGTGGAGCAGGTGGTGGGGTTGAGATGGAATTCAAGAGGTGGAGGAGCCAAGAAGGAGAGGATGAGGCACAAAAGAGATATGGCAAATATGGTGAAAGAGGTCTAAGGATTTTTAGTTGTTTATTTTATTTAACAGATTTTCTTTGTTTTACTTCACTAACAAATAAATTTAACAACTCACTCGCCTCAGTGCTGAACTCCTCCTCAGTCCAAGCTCCTCAATGTTCACCCTGTCAGCACCTCATTCTGTTTCAGGCTGTGTTGTCAACTATTGCAATTTTAACTAATACAAGTCTTGCAGTATTTATTGCTTTTCTTGAAGTCCATGCCCCTGAAGTCATATGATTATGTGAAAATCTCAGTTTTCATTTAAAAAAAAAGTAAGTTTCTAGCCCTCATTCACTTACAACACTCACACACTTCAAAGAGCTACTTAAAAGAGAGTTATTACTTTCAAACAGACTAATTCAGGAGTCCCACATCTATAAATGTAGGCTGTAAAACAGGGATAATATGTAGTGTGTGTGTGTGTACACACACATATACATTCACCCCTTGCTTAATTCGAAAAAGGAAATCAGTTCTCTGGTATTCTGATCTGGTGTCACCCTAAGACGAAAGACAATTTACCTCAGAACTGGTATGTGGACCAGTTACCAGACTACTGACACCATGGGCCATATTTTAAGACATTGATTCCCCCCCGCCCCATATTTTCTTGGACAGTACGTTGTGCTTGGGGCTGTACCAGCCCGCAACCAACCCAGAATCTCAAGAGAACAACAGTGACTGAGAGTCATCCTTGCCCCTCCCCTCGGTGCACTTGTGTATGCTGCAGCTTCTGGAGATGCAGTATACAATCCCACCCTTTAACTCTGACCTCCTATGTTCTATGTGCAAAGAATATTACATGGCCTGATTTTCAAAAATGCTGAGCATCCTTATTTCCTATTGAACAACATAAGAGCTGTGGATTGTCAGTACTTTTGAAAATCGGGCCACTACATGTATGTCTATAAGGAATATAGCTTAATTTAGTAAAGGTCAAAGTTAGGTTCTCCATTTCTGTGTGATATTGATGTGATCCAATCCATGTGATTGGATGAGTGCATTGCGGGTGGTTCTAGAAGGGAACTGAATGTGATTTTTTTGTGGAATTGAGGAGTCTGTGAGCATGTTTGGATATTATGATGTTTTTGTGGTAAGGATGTGAGTTGGTTTGGTGTGGCTGTGAATAGTAATTTTCCTGACTGTTAGTGATTGCCTTGATAGGAAATTCACTTGAGCAACCTTAGCTCTAAATTAGCTAATTGTTTTTGTGTCAGAATTAGGGTTCTGACAGAGTATCCTTGTTATTTTTCTCAAACATTGAAATGTTTGAGAAATATGGTCTAATTATCTGTTGGGCTGTATAGGTCTGGTCTCACTGTCATACGAAAGGATTGATAATACTGGAATGCTATATTGTAGATATTGAACATCGTGCTCCAGATTGTATATAGCAGACAAAAAGTATTGGTAGCCTTATTGATTCTCACACTCATTTCCTTTTTCTGCAATCTATCTATCATGATCAAGCTCTGAAGACAAATGAAGGAGCCTACTCCTTCCAGTCTTGCATAGAAACTGACAGCTCATTCTCCTTAAAAATCAGCCCTCATAGTTGTAGAGGTCATATCACTGATTAACAGTCCATATCTATTAGATTTACTGTAGCCTGTTACTATATTATTCCAGGCCTTGAGCTGTTCATGTAAATACTGTAAGTAGGTCTTGAGCAAAGTTTAAATCTCCAAACTTAGTCTTGTTTAGGCATTTGATTCCAATATAAATGTAAATATCATCATCCTGCCTAAGAATCCAATCAACTGATGCCAAAGGCCCCTATATATCCCTGACTCTTCTGTGTGAGGCAGTGGGGAGCAAAGACTTGGAAAAAGCCATAGTGGGACTGCACATAAGAGAAAGGCAGCTATGCATGATGTGCACATAGCTGTCACTTTCCTTCCTACTGAGTATCCTACAGGGCTCATGGGAAATGGGATAATAGCCAGGAAGCAGGGAGAGAAGTATGAGCACAGACACTCTATCCAGCATGTTTCCTGCAGCAAATGAAGTCTGTGTGGAAACTGGGGATTAGTTAGCGCTGCCCCTTTTTCATGCTCTGTGACTCCCATAAGAGGAGTCACACAGTGCTGCCAATTAGTCTATAGCTACCGTCTCTTCCAAAAATCAATGGAGCTTGGAAAGCACATGGGGGGAGGGGAAGAGGGAAAGATCACCCATGCATCTACCCAGCGTTCTGTGATGAAATCTGAACTACACAGATCCCTTGCTTCTATTCATTTGCATAGTTCTACTTGGTATTTATTTCAGAGTGGTAGCCGTGTTAGTCTGTATCAGCATAAAGAACGAGGAGTACTTGTGGCACCTTAGAGACTAACAAATGTATTTAAGCATAAGCTTTTGTGGGCTAAAACCCACTTCATCGGATGCATGCAGTGGAAAATACAGTAGGAAGATTATATATATATACACAAAACATGAAAAAATGGGTGTTGCCATACCAACTATAATGAGTGTAATCAGTTAAGGTGGGCTATTGTCAGCAGGAGAAAAATAACTTTTGTAGTGATAATCAGGATGGCCCATTTCCAACAATTAACAAGAAGGTGTGAGTAACAGTAGGGGGAATAGTTCTACTTTGTGTAATGACCCATCCACTCCCAGTCTTTATTCAAGCCTAATTTAATGGTGTCTAGTTTGCAAATTAATTCCAATTCAGCAGTTTCTTGTTGGAGTCTGTTTTTGAAGTTTTTTTGTTGTAGTATTGCCACTTTTAGGTCTGTAATTGAGTGACCAGGGAGATTGAAGTGTTCTCTGACTGGTTTTTGAATGTTATAATTCTTGACGTCTGATTTGTGTCCATTTATTCTTTTGCGTAGAGGCTGTCCGGTTTGGCCAATGTACATGGCAGAGGGGCATTGCTGGCACATGATGGCATATATCACATTGGTAGATGTTCAGGTGAACGAGCCTCTGATAGTGTGGCTGATGTGATTAGGTCCTATGATGGTGTCCCCTGAATAGATATGTGGACAGAGTTGGCAACGGGCTTTGTTGCAAGGATAGGTTCCTGGGTTAGTGTTTTTGTTGTGTGGTTGCTGGTGAGTATTTGCTTCAGGTTGGGGGGGCTGTCTGTAAGCAAACTAGTGCAAACTAGACACCATTAAATTAGGCTTGAATAAAGACTGGGAGTGGATGGGTCATTACACAAAGTAGAACTATTCTCCCTACTGTTACTCACACCTTCTTGTTGGAACAACTTTTTTTTTTTTTTTTGGGCCTACATTATCACTGCAAGCCTCTCATTTATCTAGCAAATGGTTTATACAGGGTAATACTCAGAGGATCTCTCTACCTAATAACATATTATATGAGATCTAAAACTACAGCATGTTATACAGTTCACAATTAAATGCACAATTTAGTATACTTAGGGCTCAATCCTGGAATGAAACAAGCATTTTCAGCTCACATTAAAGTCAATACAACTTTAATGAAAGTTGAAAGCACTCAGTGGAGAACTGGTCTCTTAGAAAGATGAACTGCAAGCTATAACATGGCGTTCATGTGACCTTTAGCACTTAAATAATATAACTGTAAATATGTGATCCTTGAAATAAAAATGGTAATGTCTTCTCTCCTCAAACTGCTGTATGCTTAGTGGCATTGTTTGGCAGTATAACAGTAAAAACTCTTATTAATATGCCTGTATATACAGAAAGTTTTAATGTACTTTGCCATGGGGAAATTTACCATCTATCTATATTCCTGAGTCACATATATTGAGTACAGTGTTGGAGGTGGTTGAAAACAATGTGCCACAATTTGTAAGTAAAAATTATTGATGTTGTCTTTTTGAAATTAATCTCTGGCATAAAGCAGTAATAAGATCTATAGAAATTTCAAAGCAAAGACATGAAAAAATTAATAAATTAATTTTTTTGTTTTGTTTTTCAAGTAGATATTCTAAATCTTTAATGTATCATTAATTTCATTCAAATCCTATATACATAGACCATGAATGTGCCAGTGGACATCAGTAAGAGAAAATACACTGATAAATCCATACTGCACTGAAGTCCTAGTTGCAAATAATGTTGGGGTTGCAAATATTGGGACTCCAGGGAATGTCTAAGGATTTGATTTTTGGTTCAAAAGGAAATAAACCAATTGTATAACCATTGATCTTGATTCTAATTTTTAAAAAATGAGTACTGTTAAAAAGAAAATGGTAATGCTACTTTAAACTAATTTGATTTCCAACAATGCTATCTTCTGTTATTCACTTGCTGGACACGCAAAACAGTATTATGAGTGAGAAGTAGCACCGGAAGTACTTTGCATGCTGTGTGTTAATGTTTGCATGCCCTAAAAATATTGACTGGCTAGAAGCTGAGTGACTGCCTGTATCACTGCTCTGAAACAATTTATTCTTAACTCTCACAGGCTAAAGAAGCAAGTGATTTCAGTCATAATTAAAATAAATCTACAGAAATAGAAGTAGGTATAACAAAGATTCATAGATTTTTAAACTAGAAGTGACCATTCTGATAATCAAGTCTGACTTCCTGCATAACACAGGGCACAGAAGTGCTTACCTGAAACACACCATCTTGTTAGCAGGTATTGATCCTGCTGGGGAAGGGTTAGGTGGGATCTGCTGCTCATTACCCCACCCAAACATAAGGGACCATGGAATGGCTTTCCAGTGAAAGAGGAACTAGGCTGTGGGCTGAGCAGGCTTGAAATGGGAACTCTAGGAGGAACCAAGCCTAGGAAAAAGGCTGAACTTCGTGTCATTGTTAATTTATGAGTTAATAAAACCAAATCCACAAAAGAGGGTGAATTTGGACACTGCACAATGTGTGACCTGGGACTGAAAGCAAATTGGGCTGCTCACACTAGCAAAAGAAAATTAACCGTACAGATTTAATAAACAATCTTAACTCTGATCAGCAAGACGTACTTACAAATCCTTTTAATGTATGCACCCATGAGTTTCTATGTATAATTATGGAGGTTTTGGTAGCAACTAGGGTTCCATTCTAATATTGGCTGAAAATGGGGCATAAATGCCTGGTTATCTATGAAAGTATGTGACCAATTGGTATGAAATTTCACATAGGGCAGTTTTTATGCCCTTTGAATTTTCTATGTACTTTTTATTTGGTTTATCTCCATACATTTTTATGAGCATATCTTTGAAATTGGGCTATTGCTGAAATTTTTCCTTGGCAGTTCTACTTTTAATTGTTGACCAATATTTCTGACAATGTATTGTCTATGCATACAAACAGTGGTAGAGAAGATCTGATGCTGGTTTATTTTTTTAATGTTGGATTTAGGATAATTTTTAGCTGTTATTCATGTTATAAATGAAAGTTTATACTCTGTGCACACAAAACTTATCGGAGGTGTGACATACTCAGGGTACAATCCAGACTAGTGAGTAGCTGTGTCCCCCTGCCCTCTAACCTGGGGTGCCCTTTACACTGCTTTGCTGCTGTAGCCTCCAGTCCTGGACTGCTCACAGTCTTTAGCATGTAAGTAACTCCCAGCTTGGTTTGTGTTTGAGCCAGACCTAGGCTCTTACCAGCCTGGTTTATACTTCAGGCTGACCCCAACACACTCCCTGTTTTAGATTTCCCCCCCAAAATGTATATCCTGTACTGCCTATCCCTCTTCTGGACAATATAAGCTTATACAAAGTCCATCATTTTATTAATAGAAATGATATGCACACATCCTGAGTTTCCCAAACATTTCAAGTCAAATACACTGGATTAGATAGCACAATAAAACAAGTGTATTAACTACAAAGAGCTAGATTTTAAATTAATACAAGAAATGAGGCATAAAAGTCAGAAATGGTTACCAGAAAAAATAAAGACAAAATGCAACTAGTGTCTAACTTAAACTAGATTAAATTCAAAGGAAAGTTTTTCTTACCACATGCTCTCAACTGGCTTACTGGCTAAGAGAGAATGGGCAGAGAAAATGAGAGAGCAGGAGGGGGGGTCCATTGAGGGTGTTTGCCCCTTCTTTTTATAATCCGGTTCCCCCTTTGAGAAACTTTTCCAGCTGGGAGCATGGCGACAGGCAGTCTCTGTGGATGGGAACTCCATGCTGTTTCTTTGCTAAGATATAGATTTTTTGCGCCCGCCCCCTTTCCTGTCAAAGAATAGCCACTTAGCAGATAATGGCCCATAGGCCTTGTTTACACCTGGCTGAGGCGTCAGCTTGCTCATTGTCTCTGAGGAGCTGGTTTGGCCACTCCCCAGACTTGGAACATGTTTTAATAACACCATGCAATGGAATGTAACTTTATAACTTTACATACAATGTTGCCACACATATTTTACCAGGACAATAATGACCAGCAAATTATGAGTTTGCCAGTGATATCTCACAAGGCATACTTTGTACGAAGATTATTACAATAGTGGACACAGTGTTATATTCTGTCACAGGAGGCCAGGGACACACATGACTGATTTGGGGTGGAGGGGAGGAGGATGCAGCTACCTACAAACCTTTCTCTATCAGGAACTACACTTTTCTGTCAGATGTTATCCTACAATGGAGAAGGATTCATGCACAGCTGCTGATAGGTAAAACATTCTGTGAGTAGTTGCACTTCTACCATCTGTGAAATCCTAAATTTGTCACCTTGTGCATCCATCCTGTGCACTGAATAAGGCAGAGTTCCTGTGGAAAAAATGTGTGATCAAGTAATTAAAGACTATCATAATGCGTATGCAGAAGGGGGCAGAATTAAGGCTCCAAAGGCAACCATAAACTTTGCATTTCCTAACTTCTGAGTGCTTGACTTGCAACCTAAATCAAGTTCTTTTAATGCAGTTTTTAAAAAGTAATTAATATATATTTGTGATGTGTTTTCAGATTGGTAAGTATGTCTTGTGGGTCAGTGGTAGGGTTGTTTGTGTAACATGGAAGGTAAATATTTGCTTTTCCATATTGTTGACTGTGGGGGAGATTTTCAAGGCACAAATGGCAATTAGGTGCTTAAAGGGAACGTGTGTTGGTGGTAGGGAAATGAGACTGGGTGAGAAGGGGGATAATGGGGGAGGAAGGTGGGGCTAAGGGAATGCAGGGACAGTGAGGAAAGACAGGGCAAAAGACTGTGATGGAAAGATGGAAGAGACTGAAGAGAGGGAACATAAGGCAGTGGGGGAAGCAGAAGAAGGAAGTAGGATGGAGAAGAAAGTTAAGTATAATGAGTTCCCCTACTGCAGGGAGTAAGAGAGGTCAGTGGATCACCCTCTAGCAGCTATAGGGAGGCCCATGTTTTTTGTATGTATGTCAGGCCATGTTCAAACTGAAATAGTCTCACGCAAACTGGTGGTGAGGAAGCTTGTCCCTTAAGGTTCCAATATCACAAGACAAACACAACATTATTTATTTAAATGTTGCAATTTTAAGTCTGTCATTTTTTTGAGGCCTAACTCTTCAGTGTGACAATGCTGTGGAAATATTATTGACAAAGAGGTAAATAGAAGGTTGGATTCATTTTCTGATCTACATGTTGGTCCTGTGGCAAGAAAATCTGGGGCTTCCCCACTCTCCATTAACAGGTGGCAACTCCAGAACAGCACATAGAATGATTGATTGATTAATTAATGAAGTGTGCATGTATGTAGAGGGGAATATACAGAAAGGGGGTGTCATGTTTTAATGATCTTTGTTAAATACTGTGGTTTATTAATAGAGACCAAAGCTTCCTCCTTGTCATAACATTTTGTGAATCAGTTTTCACTTCTCTAATTCCATTGGGGGCAGTGCTCAACTTCTGAAATGAGAAGGGATGAAACTCCTGGGTTAATATAGCAGATGATAGATAATAAGTGCACACAGAGTGACAAAATAGGAGGGTAGAATTAAAAATGCCATATCAGTATGCTGGTATCTATGCCAAAATTAAAAGGGTGATTGACAAAATGTCTTTACTGTAATGCTGGCTTGGTGCCATGTGTAACTACAGTAGCAACTTTTAATTGATGACAAAAGGGCTACCTCAATTGCAAATCATTTTAAGAGGGGCTCTAAGAAGAAAAAATAGTATACTAAGGGGTTGAAGATTAAAAATATATTTACGGAGAGGAGACTGGAGGACATTAAAAAAAAATACAGAAGCAAAGCAGTGCAGTTTTCAGACATTTCATAGCAGAGATTGTCTTCCTGCCTCTTTTGTAGCTAGTGGAAAATTACAAATATAAGTGTCTCCATTAAATTTTTCATATTTTACAATTGCAGGAGAAAATGACATTTTAAAATAATTAAAATGAATTGTAAAGCTACAAGAAAAACATTGCCCCCAATGAGTTTTGCAGGCACAAAAAATCAACACTTGTGTACAGACAGAAGATAAGCTATTGGAAGGGTGTGCTCAAAATGACTGCATTTGCAAAGTTCAGAGGCTGAACACTGAAAATACAACCTGTACTGCATCTTGGAAACATGTATTATTAGGCTGATTTACAGAGGATGTGTGGATATGACTTAAATAAAAATCTACATTTAAAAAAAAGGAAAAGGGCTGGATATGATCAGATCAGTAGGCAAAGTTGATGATTTCTGCAGCAACTTTTTGGTCAGGAGGAAGATGGAGGACAAAGGTGGAAGTCCAGAGAAGAGACGGTTTCAGTTGTTAATGTGAGAAGTGATGATTATATCCTAGGCAAATATTTTAGTGGTGGGAATGGAGAGGATCGGATGCATTTCATAGATGTTGTAGAAGAGAAGCCAACAGGAATTAGCAAAAGGATTCATATGGAAGGGAGGGAGAGCGAGGGAGACATTAATAAAATTACCTACTTGCAAGCCTGTAGGCCAAGAAGGATAGAGGAATTGCTAAAAGTAATGGAGATGGGGATAAGAAGGAAGACAAACAGAAATGGACAATTATGCAACCTAACTAAAATATGGCAACACTACAAACCAGTGCATAGAATCATAGGACTGGAAGGGACTTCGAGAGGTCATCTAGTCCAGTCCCCTGCACTTATGGCAGGACTAAGTATTATCTAGACCAGTGGTGGGCAACCTGCGGCCCGTCAGGGTAATCCACTGGCGGGCCGCGAGACAGTTTATTTACATGGACTGTCCGCAGGCACAGCCGCCCACAGCTCCCAGTGGTAGCGGTTTTCCATTCCTGGCCAATGGGAACTGCGGGAAACAGCAGCCTGCACGTCCCCACGGGCCGCAGGTTGCCCACCACTGATCTAGACCATCCAACCAATATATATCCAACTAATAAAATCATGGGTCACCAGCTGCACTTCTTTTCTTTCCATACATGGCATCTGAATTGGCCACTTTCCTATCATGTTTCAGTTGCCTCAGAAGAGATGTCTTAATCATAGAATTATAGAAATGTAGGGCTGGAAGGGACCTACACAAGTCATCAAATCCAGTACCCTGCACTGAGGCAGGACAAGAAAACCTAGACCATCCCTGACAAGGGTTTGTCCAACCTGTTCTTAAAAACCTCCAATGATGAGGATTCCACAACCTCCCTTGGAAGACAATTCCAGAGCTTAACTACCCTTATAGTTAGAACATTTTCCCTAATATCTAACTTAAATTGGCCTTGCTGAAGATTAAGTGCATTACTTCTTGTCCTACCTTCCATGGGCCCTTAATATATTTGAAAACTATCAGATCCCCACCCAGTCTTCTTTTCTCAACACTAAACATGCCCAGTTTTTTAACCTTTCCTCATAGGTCAGGTTTTCTGAAGCTTTTATAATTTTTGTTCATTTCCTATGTATTCTCTGCAATATTTCCACATCTTTCTTAAAGAGTTGCACCCAGAACTGTACTGCAGCTGAGGCCTCACAAAGTGCTGAGTACAGCAGGACAACTACTTCCTGTGTCTTACATATGACACTCCTGTTAATACACCCCACAGAGAGATTAGCCTTTTTCACAGCTGCATCACATTGACGAATCATATTCAATTTGTGACCCACTATAACTCCCAGATCTTTTTCAGCAGTACTATCACCTAGTCATTTATTCTCCATTTTGTAGTTGCCATTTGATTTTTCCTTCCTAAGTGAAGTGCTTTGCACTTACCTTTATTGAATTTCAGCTTGTTGAATTCGGACCAATTCTCTAATTTGTAAGGTCGTTTTGAATTCTGATTCTGTCCTCCAAAGTGCTTGCAACCCCTCCCAACTTGGTGTCACCTGAAAATTGTATCATCATACTCTCCAGTCCATTATCAAAGGGTACGTCTACACTACGGGTTTACTCCGAACTTACGGAATTCGATTTCTTGCAACCGATTGTATAAAGTCGATTGCATGCGGCCACAGTAAGCAGATTAATTCGGCGGTGCGCGTCCATGTACCGAGACTAGCGTCGAATTCCGGAGCGTTGCACTGTGGGTAGCTATCCCATAGCTATCCCATAGTTCCCGCAGTCCCCCCCGCCCATTGGATTTCTGGGTCGAGATCCCAATGCCTGATGGGACAAAAAACATTGTCGCGGGCGGTTCTGGGAACATCCTCCCCCTCCCTCCGTGAAAGCAACGGAAGACAACCGTTTCGCGCCTTTTTTCCTTGGTGAACTGTGCAGACGCCATACCTCGGCAAGCATGGAGCCCGCTCAGCTCAAGACAGCAGTCATGAACATTGTAAACACCTCGCGCATTATCGTGCAGTTTATGCTGAACCAGGACCAGAAAAGCCAGGCGAGGAGGAGGCGGCTACGGCAGCGCGGCGACGAGAGTGATGAGGACATGGACA